>PVIH01010256.1:0-76745 GCA_004025045.1 Sigmodon hispidus
GGGGGTGGAGTGATGAGATATAAGCCAACCTACAGTCTCCATCCAAAATGGCATTTTTTATTTGCCCAAAACGAAAATCCAGAAGATGAACTTAGTTTCAGGAATGCTGGAGCATCCTTCTTCTCCTCTCGCTCTTCCCCTATCCCCTCTGCCTCTTGCTCCCCTCCTTCTCTCCCTTGCCTTCACTCTCTATCCCTCTCTTTCCTCCATCCCCTTCTCCCCACCTCCGTCTGTCATTGCTAACTGATGTCATTCCAATAAAGCTTCTTCCCATGTAACTTGCATGTATCCTTGTGATACACACAGGGAAGAATCAGCTCCACCAGAGTCCCTCAAGAATGTAGTGGCTGCCTCCACCAATTCCTGATTCTCTGGTTAAATTTCTCAGTTCCTAGAAAGGCTTATATGTTTGTTTTTATTTTCTATCAAATGATTAATAACACTTTTTATCAATTCCAAATCTCCCTGATGGACTAGAACACAGTAGGAAGCAGAGTCCAGGAAGATGCTGAGCAATGGCTTCTCATTCCCACTCAGTGTAAGGAAATATCACCATTTAAATGTGTGACATGTGTGGGCTGGAGAGATGGCTCAGGGATTAGAAACACTGATTGTTCTTCCAGAGGTCCTAAGTTTGATTTCCAACAACCACATGGCTCACAACCATCTATGATGATATCTGATGCCCTCTTCTGTATACTGTATACATAAATAAATAAATTTAAAAAAAAATCTACAAAAAAATAAAAAAATAAATGTGTGTGTGCTTAAAGTCTTTATAAAATTTAATTTAAATGTCACAAATCTCATTATTTCCCTTACTAATTTTTATAACATGCAGTGCCCACCATAAGCTGAGCTCTAACAGTACCAAAAACTTCAGATATTAAAAGACTACAAAAGCAAATATATAATAAATGTTTTTTAATTCTAAAAGAGATTTAAATCCCAGAATTGGAATTTTCATTTTACTAAAGAAGACAACTAAACACACATCACATACATGCATTTACACACATGTACATGCGTGTAAACATATCATCATGTAGCAGGTGGTAATAAGTCTTCAGAAGAACAAAGAAAGCAATGCAAGGAAGATAAGAGATTCTGGGTAGAAAGAGGGCATCATTTACTACCAGGAAAAGAGGGAGGGCAATCTGTCACCTACCTGGAATGCCTTTCCTTTTCTATATTGACAGGGTTCTCTGAAGATCTCTGTGAGAAGCCATGATGGTTGGTTTTTGGCAACTTGACCAAAGCGAGAGTTATCTGAGAAAATAGACCCTCAGTTGAAAAAAAAAATCTCCATGTAATAAACATGTAAGCATGTGTGTCTGTGCTGGGTACTTTTCTAGTTAATGGTTGAAGCAGGAGGACCCAGCCCACTGTGGGTCATGTCATTCCTGGTCAGGTTGTCTTGGGCTGTGTGACAAACAAAACAAAACACTCTGAGTGGATCATGGAGAAGAAGCCAATAAGCAGCATTCATCATGGCTGCTACATCAGCTCCTTCAGCTCCTGCCTCCAGGTTCCTGCTCTGAACTCCCTCAGTGATCAGCTGTGAATGAAACATGTAAAACAAGTACACTCCTATAGCACAGTTTCTATTTAGTATATAATAAAACCTGGAGCAAGCTATTGGGGGAAAGTTGAAATATCAGAGAGACAGGGAACAAACCACAGCCAGTTCTCACCCAGGCAACTCCTCAGACCAAACAGGGTAGGTCCTATCTCCACAATCCCTCAGACTGACCAAGTTCAAAGGCAAAGGGAAGAACTTTTGCCCACCCCACCCCAACCCTCCACCCCCACCCAGCTATTTCAATTCCTGGATCAATTTTCCTAGAGCTAGGATTAAAGGTGTGTGCCACCACCATTTGGCACATGCGATCTCTGCATGAAATTAAAAACGTGGGTCACCTGTCCCTGACCTTCATGATTTGGTTCTGTGAGTGAATGTTCTCTGATATTCCAGACTGTTCTTATTAAATATACAATATATCACCACACGACCCTTCCTTCCCAAGTTGCCTTTGGCCATGGTCTTGATCCCAGCATCAAAAGCCAACTAAGACACAATATTGTTGCCTCAGAAGGGAATAGATGGTGGGAGCAATTTCTTGAATTTTATTTACACAGAGAATAAAAATATAGGAGGAAATAAAGATGAAAGAAAGCAGTTCAACTAATTTTAAGAAGCAACAAGATCTACAAGGGGCTGTTGAGCCAATAGATGAATGTACAAATGTCATGCCAGAGAAAACTGCAGAAGTGGCCTGCCTGGGAGCCCGCATGGATTAAAAAAGTGATTGTCTGTCTGGGCTTTTAGTTCCCTCTAAGAAGTAAACATTTTTGTGTGCTTTTCTTTTTCTTTCTCTTTCATTATTTTAGGGGGATGGGCAGAGACTAAGAAATAGAGGGCCTCATTTGCTAGGTGCTTTTCCATTAAGCATATACTGCCCTTTAAAAAATTCTTTTGTTTTGTTTTGTTTTATTTTAACACAAGTTGGCCTTGAGCTCTTCTGGTAAGCCTGAGAAGGCTTCAGATTTGCAATTGGAAAGCTTAGCTTCTTGAATTATTCTCTCTGTCCCACCCCCCTGTGTGTGTGTGTGTGTGTGTGTGTGTGTGTGTGTGTGTGTGTGTGTGTCAGAGAGAGAGAGAGAGAGGGAGAGAGAGGGAGAGGGAGAGAGAATGTCTTTATGTCCTCTGGCTGTCCTGAAACTCACTATGTAGACCACATGGGCCTGTACTTTAAAAGTACAAAAACTTTTAAATTATGACTGAGATTCAGTAACATTGAAATTAGCCTCCATCAGAAATCATACCACTGGGAAAGCCCAGGCTAGGCTTACACAGCATAAACTGGCCTTGAACTCAGGATTTTCAGCCTTCACCTTCAGAGTTCTGGGATTCTAGATATGCATAGATTGAATTTTGAGAAAAAAGAATTTGGCTATAAGTAAACAAAGACTAAACTACTCAAAATTGACTAATCTTATTGTTATTAGACCTTAAAGATCTTAAAATAATAGCAATTACTATTTAGCTTAGAGAAGCCTGCCACATGTATGGGAACACACACACACACATACAATACAGCTTATAGCACCCTTGTCTCTGTAGGGAACTTTAAAAACCAGAGCTAGAATGGAAATGCTTGAGGTTAAGTAAGTAGGAACCCACTTTTATGACACCCACAAACATGTCATTTGTTTCTATATTTAAAAATTCATTCCAGGTCTCTTGATTATTTTAACTTTTGAAGCGTCAAATTATACCCATTTTTCCTCTTTTCAATTGCTTTTGGATAAAACACAATAAAATGTTGACCTGAATATGCCTATGTAAGAAATTTATGTATTTTCATAAATAACAGACATTTTAGGAAATATAAAAATATTTTTATTTATTTCAGGTGGATTAAAAAATCAAGCTAGCCATTTAAAACTGTTGTACAATGTACTATGTGGAAATAACAAAACTTACTCTAGCTATCTTTGTATTTTCATAGCTATCATTTAATTTTAGGTTTCATTTTTATAAAACCTCATAAACCTGTGAGTATGTATTTATCTGCCAGGTTTATCTGGATGTAATTCACAAATGTGTCAAGTAAATCTAATAAATCTTTTATTGGTGTGCATTAATATTCTAATTGCAATAGAAGGAACAAAGAAAAGATGTTGCTTTCAACAGATTGGAATGTTTTAATGTGGCATCTCAAATTAACAATACATTGCTGCTCCTTGTAATGGCTTCACACTCAGAATATCTATGATGTGAAAAGCTAGCCTCATAGGCATCAATCAACCAGCATCAACTGCATCCTTCGATCTTTTAAAAATCCTTATTTCTCTCTCTCTCTCTCTCTCTCTCTCTCTCTCTCTCTCTCTCTCTCTCCCTCCCTCCCTCCCTTTCTCTCCCTCCCTCCCTCCCTCCCAGGCTGGCCTCAAGCTTGCTGTGTAGTCCAAGCTGGGTTTGAACCCCTGATGCCTCAGTCTTCCAACAGCTGAGATTATAGAATCCATTATTCCTTTTATTATATCTTTTGGCAGGAATTTTATGCCTCTGGGTTATCTCTGAGATAACCTTGTGCTGCTGCCTCTCAGTCTGCTCTGACTTCCACATAGGGAAGTCAGTAATTAGACACCTACCTACAAAGGACTTCAAGAGGCCCCAAACCAGTCCCTTCAGAAGAACAGTAGCCAAGGCGGCTTTGGACTTTCACATGGGCCTTTTGATTACCATCATTTTGCCCATAGTGACTGCATACATTGGATGAAACTGAAAATCACTCCATGGGGAAGGCCTTTGAATAGCATGGGTTATTATTTCTGCAAAATGCTTAAAGTGACTATTAACAGTAATTACAAAAAGCAAGCAAAGCTTTTTCAAAAGATATGTTATTTCTCACAGCTCTGTGTCCTGCTGTCTCTCCAATATTAATTACCCTGCAGTGGGAATTCTTAAAAGACAGTGACCTACTTGGCTTGCATCCCTCCCTTTCTTGTATTTATTGTACTTTTGTTGCTTTGTTTTGCTTTGATTTGCTGATTCCTGAGACAGGGTCTGGCTACACAGTCTAGGCTCACACTGGAACTCTTACGCCTTAGCCTCCTAAGGTTGGATTGACAGATGTTTAGCACTACCCCTTCTCTCCCCCTTTCTTTCTTCCTCTTTTTATACATTCAGCTGATCTCTGCACCCAGTCTCTAACTGATCTTTAGTCACATGAGACAGTCTTGTTTGGAGTGGTGTACTCATTGTACAAAATAATGGCTTTGGTTGTCTCCTGAAAAGTCTTTCTCTGGCAGTGAAAGACTTTCCTGTAAGAATAGCCTGTTCAAACATCTTTCCAGTCTTGACTTTTCAAAGAGAGAGGTTAATATCTACAGAATGAGAAGAGATAGATGAAGACAGAAATACAATATGCAGCAAAATTTGGATTTTGTATCAAAAATAGACACATTCAGTCCTCACTAAATTGCAAAGATTACCAGGATCCAACCCAACTGTCATCATATTTAGTTCTGATCTGCTTCTTTGTTAGAAATTGAGATATAATCCAGATCTAGAGTTTAACTATTTTTTAAAAAATATTGCAACAAAGGAGGATACACAGAATCATCTTCCATTTAACTATTCTCAATCTTTGCTCCTAGGAAATAAATCTGTCTCTGTTTACCCGTCTGTCTTGTTTTGATACCTATGTCTCAGAAAGATGTGACCTCTGAGTCCATGTTTCCTTAAACACATCTTCAAAATGTAAACTGTAGTGTAAATTTGAATTGGTCTTTATAATAAAAACCCACAGACAGATATCTGGGTAAATGCTGAAAGATCAGAGAGACAAAAGAGCAACCACAGCCGCCTCTCACCTCGACAACTCCACAGCCTAAAGGGGAAAATCCTGTCTGCGAGACCACTCAGACTGAATGGTCTGAGATCCTGTCTTCCTCTCTCTGCCTCCCTAGTGCTGGGATTAAAAGTGTGAGACACTGCCACCTGGCCTCTGTGGTTAACTGGTTTTGATCTCTGCCTTCTGATCTTCAGACAAGCTTTATTTGTCAGAGCACAAACAAAATATCACCACAGTAAACTCATATGAGATAGTACAAGCCACAAGTAAGGAGGTGGGTGTCTTTGCATTTTACCCAATAAAGGTTCCACAATACTTAAAGCCTCTAAATAAATCAGTGAGAACACAAACTAACTAACAACTAAGTGAAGAAGTGAGCAAAAGAGATCAATGGATGTTCTCACAAGACTGAACAATAATGGCCAATATACTTAAAAAAATCTAGTCTCATTGATAAACTAGAAACTTCAAAGTACATTCCCAGTGAAATGCCACATGCATCAGGCTGGCAAAGATTGTTTTTCAACATGGAAACTTCATTCATTTTGATGGGAGTTTAAGTTAGTATAACCATTTGAAAACTTATTTGCAATAGAGCATAGTGATACATTGTGTGTATCTTCTAAGAAAGGAAACTTGCTTGAAGATCTGAGGGCAGAGCCAGGCACAAAGTTAGCCATAGAGTTCAGGAAACGGTGGCACACACCTTTAATTTTAGCACTCAGGATACAGAGATCCATCTTATCCATCTATAAATTCATGGCCACACCGGGCTACATGAGATTAATCCAGTCTAAAAGAAAAACAGGGTCAGGCAGTAGTGACACACATTTTTAATCCCAGCACTAGAAAGGTTGAGACAGAAGTGATATGGCTGGGCAGAGAAAGGAATATAAGGTGTGAGGAGCCAGGAGTTTGCCATTCTCTTCTGAGAACTCAGAGGCATTCAGTCTGAGGACAGGATCTCCCCCTTTCCACCTGAGGATTTGGTAGAGGTGAGAAGTCTTTCTAGTGGCCGATTACTGTGTCTCTCTGATCTTTCAGCTTTACCCAGACATCTGGCTTCTAACTGATTCTATTATAAGATTAATTAGGATTCATGCAACAATAGGGTTTAATTAAATCATCCCCTTTGACCTAATAATTCCATTCCTAGGTGTATACCTCAGAAAACTCTTACACACATACACCGAGGACACATTTGAGAATGCTCAGAGCAGCCCAGCTCAGGGAATGCATGCATTTTCTTGTACATTCCCGGTACTGAGGGAGATAGTAAAGACTACACTGTGTGGTCATGGTTAACCCACACCACACTGGCTGCTAAGACCCGGGATCTTTCGGAGACTTCTGGGAGACATGAGGAATAGAGAAGACCAGCCACAACTCCCCTGTCTTCCTCTCTCCTGCCCCATTCTTAGATTCCTTAAATTGTACCACTGGCATTAATCCATTTATTACTATTTCAGGATTATAACAAAATACAAGCAATCCTCAATCAAGTATAGTCTCATCCATCACCTTCTTATAATCTTGCCTTTCTCAAGTGTTTCTTGTATATAATTAACTTTAAAGTAGTAGCCAGTATTTTTTAAATCTTATCATCAGGGTTTCATTTCTACTTCTCTGTATTTCCAACGACACAACCAAATTCTACCTCTAATTACACAGCTAATGGGTATGGTTTGCAATACCAAAGGTTAATTACCTTTAAGGAATGGCCCTCTTACTAAATTGTGATTCCTTCAAAAGCCTTGCCTTGCTTATTCTGGGCTGCACAATGACAGAATTTTCTCACCGACACTTTTAACAGTGTATTTTACACTAGTTTTTTAAAGGAATTTTTACACTGCAGATATATTATGAATATTAAATGCAATTGCATGAGAAAGCCCACAACTACATGGCCCCAAAATGCCCCTTTAAGAAATAGTAATGTGCTTCTTTCCTGCCCTTTCTTCGGAGCTCCTCGCCTTTGAAAAAGAGGGCAAGTAAGATCAGTTGCCCTTTTACTGCAGAAGGAAATTAGAATTGTATTTCCCAGTGTCCTGTTAGAAGCTGGTTCCTGGAGTGTAAGAACAGCGGAAGTGAGATTCTGCAGGAAATCAGAGGGAACAGCATCCTCAGGGTAGAAAAGCCACCTTAGCCTTGTGCCCTGCAGAAAACGCACCTTCTATACCTCTACAACAGCTTCTAAGCCCTGTCCTTTCCTCCAGGAATGGTTTCGAACTTTGCAGGCGTTTCAGGGTTTGGATGGCAAGGTCCTCACTTCACTGTGGTGGAAGCAACATTGCTCTGATGCCCTGGGCACTGTGCACCAAACTGGAGCTCAAGCAGGGAAGGAAAAGAAGAGCATTTCAAAACCCAGAGGATTCGGAGCGCAAGTAACCACAGGCCAGGGGACCCACACGAACGGGCTAGGCATATTGTGGCATCCCAAGAGACACAGAGGACAGTGCTGCCACCTCTGCCAACTTGACCACCCTGATTTCAGGCTCTGGAGGCTGACACCCCCTCTGGCTCCCACCCAAATCCTTCCACATGTGGGAGTAGACGCCATGGTTTAATTTCACTCTCCATCTCAAAGCCAACTGCATCGTGCCCTGAGTCAGATACCCGACCAGGGAGAGCATGTCCCACGGGGGCGGCAGCAGGTCCGAGTGACGCCAGGGAACCAGGGGCGACGAGGTCACGCGCTGCGGAGACCACACCGGTCCAGCCCACGTGTGCGCCAGATTTAAAAGTTGGTGGCGCGCGGTGATGGTTACTTTGGTGGCTGAACTCAGCAGGAGACTCACCAGAGACAGGACGCTGAGGGACAGCCAGAACACCTGCACAACAGAGGGTCCTTGGTCCCCAGTCAAGAGCTGCTTGGTAGTGATGGAGATGTCGCCAGCAGTCGGTAGCTGCACAGAGCTGTCTCGGGGACAAGTGGCCTCTGCATCCCGGCTCCTGTCACTGCTGTTGCTCCTCTCCTGCATCGCGGATGCCTGCAGAGGTAAGATGCCGCCCTCTGTCTTCTGCCTCGGGTGCCCCTCAGGCTCCCGCTGCACCCGTTTCTCCTCTACCTTCCTTGTGTCTTCTCTGGCTTTCTAGAACCCACCTTCCACTGGAGCCATGGTCTGTCCCAGGACTCCAGGGGCAGGCAGCTGGGGAAGCAGCAGGGACAGTCTGCAGACTCTATAGTGTGAGTTGAAAGAAGATTAAAACATTTTCCTTTCATCGTAGGTATTGGAGGGGAAAAGTCTTGCTTCTCCCCTTGGCAAGGAGAGGTAAAGCCGGGGTGTACTCTCCCTCCCCGTAAGCTGGCTGTTGAGTTACATCCAAGGTGGAGGAGGGGACAGGAACTTACAGGTTTTCAGAAGGATTAGAGAGTGCTAATCACAGAAAGCGAGCATGTGAGGCTTACCTGAGTAGCTAGTGATGGGCACCTAGAACCTGTACGGCTGCTGGGACCTGATGACAACGGGGATTTTCTCAGCTTAGCTCTTAGGAAACACAGAAGCAGCAAGACCAGGGAGGGAGGTTTGAATCTCCGAATGAGTGGCAAAGCAAAATGTGTCCCCTGATTCTGTAAGGGAAGTTTAGTTACTAGGTAACCTGGGGGACTATCACTCATTCCTGTGTTATTAGGGTCCTTCAAATTCCAAACACTGCCTTGTTTGCTGGAATTCTACAGCTAGGCCCAGGTCAGTAGGCTGTTAATTTTTCAGAAATACTGAAGATTTAACATCACAGCCACAGAGTGCTTTTGGAGCCCTCATTTAGAGATGGAAAGAGACAAATATTATTTTCCTAACCTGTTTTTATTGCCTTCATTTCATTTGTTTGATCTTTGTTCCTGAGACACTGGGGGAGAATAGGCTTCCTCATTTAAAAAGCGAGGTAAAAGGGAGAGTGAGGTAGGGCATCTGGTAAAGGTCCCTGGTGCCGAGCATGAAAACGTGAGTTCAATCCCCAGTACCCACAAGTTGGCCTCTGAAGGAAAAAAAAAATCCATATAGCAACCACATAGCAGCATACTAGACTTCTGCAGTAGTGATTTACCATGACTTAGGACAGCTAAATTAGCCTTTTGTCTTTAAAATATTTTATTAGATATATTAGAATTATAATTTCATTTACCTTCTCAAGGAAGGAGATAATTATAGTGTTTTTGCTGTTCATTTTCTTTTAAAGAATGAAAGCAGGTTTACTTAAGACATTGCAAAGAGATCAGCAGCCTGACATTAGCAAACTGTCTGCAGCCAGATAATCATAGCCTTTCTTTCTACTTGCATTTATTTATTTCATGTATATGGGTGTTTTGTCTGCATGTATGACTGTGTCTCACATGTATGCCTGGTGGCCAAGAAGGCTAGAAGAGGGTGTGGTATTCCTTGGAACCAGAGTTATATAGATAGTTATGAGCGACCATGAGGGTTCTGGGAATTAAACCAAGCTCTTGGAAGAACACACAGTGCTCTTAGCTGTGGAGCCAGCCCTGATAACTATAGTTTTAAAAATTGTTTTGATGGTGGAAAGCTGTGGTTTCCATGCATTTTGCATGCAATATGCTTGCAGCTTCTGCAACTGTGGGAAATGACTGTCTTGGAGAGCTGGGTGGACAGTACGTTCCTAAAAAAATAGATGAGCCTTCAGCTTTATTTCCAAAAGAGCAAGTCTGCTGTCTGACCTATCACAGCATAAATAACCTAGATGTTATTAATGCAAAAGACTTCTCCACTGTCAGGAAGTTCCCTGACTACTTTTTTCTGCCTTTGTTACCTTTCAGACATGAAAAAAATTCATTTCTCTTAAAATGTAGTGGGGTGAGGAATGGGTGGGATGAATAGCCAGTATGATCTGCAATTAGTTCTGAAGTCCTAAGCACAGGAGTAGAGTCATGCATAGAATACATAAATAAGAGTTGGAGGTAATCTAACAAGACAATCAGTACATAAATGTAACTGGATATATCTATAAAAGAGTTCAAACAAATGCCATAAAAGCGGAAGCATCTATAAATGTAGCATTCTTTGCAAAAGGGGGAAAATGTAACAGTGTACACAAGGGCAGTGAGTTAGTGAGAAGATAAAGGCTAGCCAGACATGCTAGGTGGAAACAGTTAACCCAGAGAGCATGTTGGAAGAGGGAAATTTCTCATAAAGAGAAATATACTTGGGGAATCTGCCAGTCACTTAATTATGCCTGCAGCAAAAAAGAGGTCAAATGGCCAAGACTACCGATGAGTGTCTTTCCTACCCAGAGCTCTCATTTATTTATTGACTAATTCTTAATGTTCAGTTAATAGTAACTGTTTCTCACATGCTAACTGCAGGAAAATGTTGGCCAGAACAACATGGGTGCCACCTTAAGTAATTAGTGCTTAAGCAGGAAAACCTCAATGAAAATGAGCAAAAACTGTCATTTTAATGACCTTAGAAAACAGTGGTGTTGTTTTGGGAAATGTGGAGAGCAGTGCAGGTACCAGCTTCTGCCAGGACTGTGTAAAGTCCACATCCCTGGTGACGTGGATTGAGAATAACCTCCAGAGCTTAAGTCTTGGAATCTTGGTGCTCAGAGCTGATGAACCTCTGAGAACTGGTGTTAGTGGAACTCTGGTAAGTAACTGGGTGTGCTAGTCTGATTAGTGGGTGTGTCTGTCTGCTCTCAGAAGGGATTAAAGGAGTTCCCTTGGGACTCTGGATCTTTGGAGAGTGGGTTGTTAGAAGACTGAGATGGGCCCCTCCCTGCCCTGTGGGTTTTCCTCTCTTACACAATCTCGCTACCACAGTGCTTCTCGACCTTTGGGCCTCCACCCCTTTGACAAACTCTATTTCCCAAAATATTTACATTGTGATTCTTAACAGTAGCAAAATTATAGTTATGAAGTATCAATGGAAATAATTTTATTGTTGAGGGTCACCACAATGTGAGGAACTGTATTAAAGGGTCCTGGCATCTAAAGAGTTGAGAACCACTGTCCTCTCAGAGGCCCTACCCAAGGCTAGAGCTTTGATTTACCATTTCCAAAATTGTGAACTAAATATGCCTCCTTTATTTATGTATTTTTTTATAGTTCACCCAGCAGAAACTGGAATAACAAACTATGGGGATTGAGGAGAACATTGTTATCAACTCTAGAAAAAAGGAAAGAAAAACAATCAGTCAGATGATATTAGTGGATTTTTATTCACTATAGAAAAAGCGTTTTATTTTAGGTTCTGCACCTTTCTTACCCTGAGGCTGCACTTAAGATATTTTGCAGAAGAGCTACAAAGTGTCCTTTTTTTGGTTTTGATATAAGTGGCTAAGCACAGTGACAATTTCTTAGTGGCTCATGGGAGCCTGGGATTTGGAAGGAGTCAAACTCCTAATGATCTTGGTGAGAAAATCTGACCTAATGCAGGTTATCTGAGTTAGGAACTTCACTTTGTCCTGGGAGGATGAGGGTTGGGAATGGGAAACTACATTCTTTAAACCAAAATGCTGGAGTTGGAGAGATGGCTTAGTGGTTAAACACATATGCTGCTCATGCAGAGGACCTGGGTTCTGTTCCCAACCACTCATATAGGACCTTGGAACTGTCCATGGGATCTGATGCTCTTTTCTGGCCCTCTCAGGAACAAGATATGCAGGTAGTGCACATATATATGTGCAGACAAATACTCAAACATATAAAGTAAATATAAATAAATCATAGAAATGCCTGTCAAAGAGTTTCACTCAGAAAGACCTCCAGGTACTCTTTGTGATGATTTGAAATTACAGATTAATCCTTTCGCAGAAAGAGCTCAGGACATAGCTCATCAGGAAACTGGTTTTGAAGTTTCTGGCCCGAACTTTCCAGCCTAGCCCCAAGGTTTGGACCTGTTGCAGCCCTGCTGCTGCTTAGCTCCAAATAATCATACAGAAGCTTACATTGATTGCATGCTGATTGACCTATGGCCCAGGCATATAACTTGCTAACTCTTAACTCTTAAACTAATCCATTATTCTTATCTTGTTCAGCCATGTAGCTTGGTACCTTTTCTCAGTGCAGCATTTCGACTTCTTTCCTCTGCATCTGCTGGCATCTCTTTCTGACTCTTCTTCTTCCAAGAGTTTTCCTAGTCTGGTAACCTCACCCACACTTTCTGACTGCCTTCTGGCCAATCAGCCTTTTATTAAACCAGTAGGAGGGACAAATATTTACAATGTACCAGAACATAATCACACAGCAGGCAACTATGCCTGACATGTATGTTTGTAGTATGATGAGAAATTTATCACTGTGAGAAGAATTTTTCCACAAAAGGGGGTTCCAGCAGGTTCTGAAATTAATTATCTCTCTATATGATGCTCCTAAGTTATTTCTAAAACCCACTACCACATAAAGGACTTGGCATTGATAGTGAAAGCCCTAGCATATACATGGCCCTTGCTTTGAGCCCCAGTGCTCACGCGCGCGCGCACACACACACACACACACACACACACACACACACACTAATCAATGGCACAGAAAATGTAGCTATTTATGACTATTACTATAGCTTAAATAATCACAAAAACCTGCTAGAACTTGTGGTACTATTGGACACACAGTAGTAGATTTAGGGGAAATAGAACTTCCCCTAAATCTTGTGATTTATGTCAGCCAAAAATGTTTGGCAATTTACATTGAAGCCAAGCAGAAAGGTACACATCTATAATTCCAGCACTCAGGAAACTGAGGCAAGAGGATTGTGACTTGTGGGTTGTTTTGGAGATACAGTGACCTTGTCTCCAAAACAAAACAAAGTGAAACACTCGTCTCTTGATACCTGTTGATTTAGGTGGCCTTAGGCAAACACCCTTTCTTCTGTATTCTTGTCATATACTAGGGCTAATAATAATAATAATAATAATACCTGTTTAGAAGTTTGACATGAGGATTTAAGAAATAATATATATGAAATGCTTATTATAGTTTTGCATATATTATTGGATTGTTTCCCCTTCCAGAAAAATTGAAAAGCTGCTCTAAGTATTCAGATATAAATGTTTATTTAAAGATATAAGTAATTCATCCTTAAGAGTACTGTCTCCATTGTGTTACTGGGATTTCTTTGATAAATATGTTTTTTATGTAAGGTCAAATGCTGACATATCTAGATAAATTAGCTTGGTAGTAATTTATAACAAAAAATGACAACTGGATTCTGAAAAGGAATGGCATAGGAATAATTCACTTGAAAAAATATAATGTAGTAACATTCATATATTCAAAACTTTATCTTTAGGTGCTCCAATATCACCTCAAAGATTATGGCCAGAGCAAGAACTACAACTGTGGAATAAGGTAAAAAAAAATTATCCTTGAAAAAATTAGTGAAAACTTCACTTTTCTTTATAGTTACTATGATAAAATGAATTAGTATAATTGAACCTTGGGGCCAACTATAATTTTATCAACATTGTGACATTATAATAACTAAGAGTGTTTTATTAAAATAAAAGAGCCAGATATAAAACACATCTATAATTCTAGCACTTGAAAGGCTAGGCAGGAAGATTCCTGTAAGTTTGAGACTAAACTGAGGTAACATAAGTTTAAGGCAAGCCTGATCTGTAGATCCATACATATATGTAGATATATGAATTTCAAGATTCTATTTTCAGAAAATGCTGAAGGGGGGAGAGAGAGAGAGAATATACCAAATGGTAAAACTTAAAAGACAGAATCAAGCTTTAAAAATAGAGTAATGATAATAAATGTGAACACGCTAAAATATACCACTTACAAACATAAATTCTCAGATTGGATTTGTGTTCTTTGTTAAAGATCTAGAAACAGGGTTGGAGAGATGGCTCAGCTGTTAAAGGCTAGGTTCATAACCAAAAATATAAGATCTAGGAATAGTTATTTATTAAGAACCACACCTTGGGGGCTGGAGAGATGGCTCAGCAGTTAAGATCACTGGCTTCTCTTCCAGAGCTCCTGAGTTCAATTTCCAGCAACCACATAGTGGCTCATGACCATCTATAATAGGATCTGATGCCCTCTTCTGTCATGCAGATATACATGTAAATAAGACACTCATATACATTAAAGATCCACTTCAGTGGTTGAATGCTTGCTTGCCTGGAATGTGCAAAGTTCTAGGGTGAATTCCTAGTATACAGGGTCCATTATACCCACACACAAGAGCCACACTCTTGGAGAGGCATGTAAGTATGGGAACATGGAAATGATATATAAAGCAGATATGAACTGAAAGAGAATTGGGGTAGTAGTCTTAATATCTGATGAAATAAAATCAAATAAGCAAGCTATCAAAACAGAGAAGTAGGCATTTATATGCTTACATACGATGGAGAAGGTGTGCAGCCATTATCAATAGTGCATACCAACAATTCAGCCTTGGATTTCACCAGTCTAGCAAATGGTAGAAAATCATGGGGAAATTTGAGCCTCTAAAAAACAAAACTGAATGAGCCAAGCCAATGGTGGTGCACACCTTTAATCTCAGGGCCTAGGAGGAAGAGGTAGGTGGATCTCTGTGAGTTCAAGGTTAACCTGGTCTACAGGACAGACTCCAAAGCTACACAGAGAAACTCTGTCTCAAAAACAAAACAAAACAAACCAAAAACAGCAACAAAAAAACTCAGAATGAGTTAGGCTAGGAAGGTTCTATAAATTAGAAAGGAGCTAACAGATTTTTTTCCGATCAGAAAGCAATACAGTAAGAAAATGGTAACAAATTCCTGACTTAACCCAAATAAGTAGCATTTTTGGCAAATAACCCTAGAACAAAAAGGATATTGTATTTAGAACTGAATGACAAAGATACTACAAATCAAAAATTGCAAGCTATAGCTAAGACTTCATTATAAAAGCCTAAAAGTATAAGCTACGTTAGGACTACTGTGATCCAGAAGATGGTCCCATGCTTAAGTCTATTCTGGCAGCACCGAGTGAACTCAGAGTACATGAAGCCAGGCAGTGGTGACCCATGCCTTTAGTCCCAGCACTTGGGAGGCAGAAGCAGGCAGATGTCTGTGAGTTTGCGGCCAGCCTGGTCTACAGAGTGAGTTCCAGAACAGCCAAGGTTTTGAAACAGAAAAACAAAACAAAACAAAAAAACAGTCAACACTTCGTACATTCTCAGTGAAAGAGAACCTATCTCTAAATTTCAACCTTAATCAAATACTTTATCAGAGTTCTTTTGAGATCAGCAATGTTCTTTTTCTTTCTGTTCTCCTAGATGGTGAAGAGTTGTGTTAAGTTTCTGGCTTTTCTAATGTTAGAACTAATACAAGACTTCCCAATATTTTGGTATATAATACCAATATATAAGAACCATTAACATTTCCTTTCACTTAAAGAAAGTAATATATCAATATAGTTTAAAATACAATTGGCTTTCTGAATCCATGAGTTAATTCTATGTCTACAGATTCAACCAACCATAGGTTAAAAATATTTAGTAGTAAAAATCTGTATCTTTTCTAAGTGTATAAAGGCTCTTTCAGATGGTATTTCCCAAACAATGCAGTATAATGACTACCAACATAGCAGACATATGGTGGCGCAGGCCTTTAATCCCAGCACTTGGGAGGCAGAGGCAGGCAGATCTCTGTGAGTCCAAGGCCAGCCTGGTCTACATAGCACTCACATTTAACTAATTATGACGAATAGTTTAGAGATGACTTAAAGGACACAGGAGGATGTGGATTACACTCAAATATTATACTGCTTTGTGTGAGGAACATGAGTGCCTGTATTTTAGTGTTCTCATTGATGCTAGAGCCCATCCCTACAGATACTGAGAAACAAGTGTGAGTCATCCACAGTGTCAACAAAAAGCAACAGTAATGCACAGCACATTTTTGGGAAAAAAGAAAATTATAATAAAAGGTAACCATGTGACTAGAAGGAGAGATAGCTTTTCTTCAATGGAACAATCGTGTGTCTGGGGTTTGTTTTTAGGAGCAGTCTGTCTCGTGTGTGTGTGTGTGTGTGTGTGTGTGTGTGTGTGTGTGTGTGTGTGTGTCTGTGTCTGTGTCTGTGTGTCTGTGTGTGTGTACGTGTGTGTGTCTGTGTCTATGTGTGTATGTGTCTGTATGTGTGTATGTGTGTCTGTGTCTATGTGTGTATGTGTCTGTGTGTGTATATGTGTGTGTTTGTGTCTATGTGTGTCTGTGTCTATGTGTGTATGTGTCTGTATGTGTGTGTCTGTGTGTGTGAAGGCGAGAGGGGGTGTCTCACTGACATCTGGAGTTCACAGGTTAGGCTGGACTGGCTGATCGGTGAGCCCAATGGCACCCTCTGTCTGTATTTCCCCAATACTGATTTCAAGCATGGTAGCTTTTTATGTAGGTGTTGGGAATTCAGTGTAAACCCTTCTGTGACAAGCGATTTGCCCAGACGACTCAGTGTAATTCATTCACTGTGATAAAAATACCAATCTTCTCAAATTAATAAAAACAAAACCTATACTATCAGTGTGGTTTTATCTAAAATAATTCCACTTACTTTTTTAAAGACACATCTAAATTTAACTTAAAATTGACATGAGAAATAAAATGTCTACAAATCCTGAGGACATTTTGAGTACAGGGAGCTTAAGGGTGAGAACTAGCCATTCCTGCTTACGAAGACTACTATAAAACTACAACTTGGAAAAGTCAGATAAGGACCCAGAAATGAGGACATGGAGTAATGGAATGAAACCGAGAACTTGGAAAGTCCAGCCTTTGACGGTGCCATCCCAGGTATGCCAGTTAATTTATCGCAAGCCTCCATGGTTCTGCTTACTCTGCCAGCCCAGCAAATGTAGGCAAAACCAGAGTCCCCTCCACCCACCCCACCACCACCGCCACAGAGGGTAGCACTCAAATGATAAAGAAAGGAGGTGGAAGAAAATTATTTTTGCTCCCATAACTCTCTCAGCATGGCCAACGGCAACCTATTCTACACGCTCTTCCAGACACTCCCAGACAGACCGAACCCCCAGTTAAGTCACCATGATGGTCCCATATATATATATATATATATATATATATATATATGTGTGTGTGTGTGTGTGTGTGTGTGTGTGTGTGTGTGTGTGAATTGGTGTTCTGCCTGCATGTATAACTGTGTAAGGGTGTCAGATCTTGGAATTACAGACAGTTGTTAGCTTCCATGTGGATGCTGGGAATTGAACCCCGGTCCTCCGGAAGAACAGTCAGTGCTCTTAACCGCTGAGCCATCTCTCCAGCTCAACAGTCCCTTATTAAATTCCTTCTCATCCCCGTTGCCTCTTTTCACTCTTTTGCTGATGCTTCCTGGATCACACCTAAACAGATACACCTGCATTTTCTGTTTTCTTCTACTTCTGTTTGCTTATTTATTTACAGTATTTGGGGATTCAACCCAGAGAATTATATCCCCAGACACATGGTTTTATAAAAGTCTGTTTCGGGAGGACATCAGACCAAAGGCAGAATGGACACATACATAAACAACACAAAGAGTCCAAAAAAGGAGAGAACAAGTTGAAACTGACTCACTGTATTAAGGGACATAAAACTAACACTCTGTCCAAAGATGATATGAGAGGAATTGAAGAGGCAGATATAAAATATAAATCAGAGATAAATAGGAGAGATAGATGTACCTAGGTGAGTGAGCATCAGGGAAAACTTCTCAAAGGGAATTTCAAATGCAGCAGCACTTCCTTCCCTGGGACAAGGGTCACCGGGACGTTTATCACAAAAGAGGGTACACAACTGGCTGCAGCTCTGTTTGTAGGGGAAAGCATTAAATGGAGCCCAGCTCTCTGTCCATCCCTGGGAAGTGAATAGGCAATATGTTATCATGCACAGTCTAGAGTGCTATGCAATGGGCACACATTAGATGTACACTAAGCATCATGGTTAGTTTTATAAGTAATATGCTAAGTGCAAAATGAATTTAAAAATCTTAAGGAAGTATGCATGCAGACTAAACAGATTTTACAAAAATATATACAAATGAAAGTTGCAAATAATTAAACACATCAGAAGAGTTGTCTAGGAGAGGATGGAGTGAGAATAATAAATGGAAATATTACAAACAAGGTTAATGATTATGGTGTACTTCAAGGTGAGAATAGGTTTTTGTACCTAGGTCATCCTCTACCAAAGAACATAAGGGAAAAAAAAACCAAACAGATGATAAGTACCAGGTACCAAACATTCTTTAAAGTACAGATATCCATAAAGTCTGTTAGAAAGGTCTCTGTTTCACTAAACCAACAAAGAACATGGGGAAAACATAAAAAAAGCAAGGTGAATAATTGAAATAATTCTTACTAATGTACAATATAGAAATTTTATCTTAACTTGAAATGATCTCTTTCTGTGAATAGCTTTCAAAAATATTTTAGACCATAATGTCAGGAAGAAGGGTTGCTATGAAAACATTGTTCTTTTTTATAGGAAAAAATATTTATAGAAATTAACATGCTCGCCAAATGTGGTAGCATACAATTGTAGTACCAGTATTCAAGAGGCAATTTCAATATCATTCTGGGCTATACAGTAAGACTCTGTGTTGCTTCCCCAAAACAAAACAAAACTCCAACAACAGTACCCAAAAAGTGGCCTGCTAAAAACACCAACAAACAAGGGTTTTTGTTTGGTTGGTTTTGGTTTTGGGTTTTGGTTTGTTTTTCCTGCTGGTGGCTTTTACATTACAGAGTCTCCCAGACACTAAAGCATGTGGTTTTCCATCCATGGGCAGAGATCTGTCCATTTCAATAGATTCACCAACAGACCATGCAGAGATTTCAAAAGCCATTAGCTACACTAGAACCATTGGAGTCATCAACCTAGGAAAGCTGCCAAGCGCTCACACAAACATTGAGGGAGTGAATGGAACTTCTGTCCCCTTCCAAGAGAATGAGAATGAAAACCAGAAGCTTTACAATGATCTTCTAGTTGGGCTAATTAGGTTTGTGAAGTTTCTGTTGTTTTATTTAAACAGCTGATGCACCAATCAGTTAGCAGAGGCTCAAAGGCTCCCTGTTCTTGTTCACAGGCCACTTCACATATATGGAGAGCTGGGTTTTTTTTGTGGGGGAGGGAAGAAAGTTACTCTGAAACATTGCCCTTATTTTATAGGAAAAGATATCTAAAGAAGCTAACAGGCTAGCTAAGTGTGGTAGCTTACTACTGCTGTACCAGCATTACCCAACAGTTCTTCTGGGTGTACAATGGCTTCAAGTCTCTCTGCACTGTGGATACTTCAGGAGAAGCCATTTCCTCCCAGCCTATCAACACAAAGACCATTTGGAGAGGATGGCATTGTGTACCAGGCAGTGTTCACAGCCTTAAAGGGCATCATCTTTTTCAGCTAACCCTCCATTTAGCGTCTTTTTCAATTCTTCTTCTTTGTTTATGTTTTTTATTTTTCAAAAAATCAATTCAATTCAAGAACTTTTATTTAACATTGATTCTGGTCAAGTTAAATACAATAGAACTCTTAACTTAGAAAGTCTCTCTCTCTTTCTGTCTCTGTCTCTGTCGTTCCCCCCCTCCCCGTGTGTGTGTGTGTGTGTGTGTGTGTGTGTGTGTGTGTGTGTGTGTGTGGTGTGTGTGTGTGTGGTGTGTGTGTGTGTGGTGTGTGTGTGTGTGTGGTGTGTGTGGTGTGTGTGTGTGTGTGTGTGTGGTGTGTGTGTGTGTGTGGTGTGTGTGTGTGGTGGGAGCAAGCACATGATTCCATTTGTAAGTATTCCCCACACTTCTGTGATATGCAGAGATGGTGTGTCCTGTGAGCTGACAGTGACAGACATGAGATCATATTTTTCTGTACTAGTTTATGCCCTTTGTTCTCTAAGCTCAAGAATCGTATGTTTCAGGATGCTGGAAGCAGAAGAGCTTAGAAGTTAGAATCGAGGACTATAACTACCCCTCTTAGTCTGTCTGCTGTGAGAATACAGTTTCAATTAAGTAGACCAATAAAGAATTCTGACACTGGAAGGGGCACAGTGATGCTATGCCATAAAGAAGATTTAGCTAAAACCACTCCAGACACCCAAGCATCAGTGCTATTATTTTATTTTTCTGGTCTTGTTTTGAAAGGCCAAGAAAGACATGCATGCCATAAATCTGAGGAGGGCTTTACTTGCTGGCATAGCTTTTTATGATTACCGTAAATATCTGCTTGTGTTTTATTCTACTTGTTTATATCAGTCTCACTAAGTAGACTAAGCTGGTCTAGAATTTGTCATCTTTCTGCCTTAGCCTCCCAGTTCTGGGATAATAGACCTGTGCCAGCCAGCTGAAGCAGCTTGTATACTACTATGTAAGACCTCTAACATTTCCTCTTTAGGATAAAGGCTGAGAACAGAAGGTTGAGTAAGCATTCATTAAGAGATGGAGATCTATGGCTTACGTTATCCTAAGAGTTTTCCTATATGCTGTGAGTATCCGGTTATCAGGCTAAGTGGGATGACATTGGAGTCATGCCGAACGCAGAATTGTATAACAACCAGTAGCACTCCATTTTGAGACCATTTCTTGTTGTTGTATTTTGGTCATGTTCTCAGGTTGCTCAGGCTGAATGATTTCAGAACTCTTACCCTCACATTAGTGTTTGAGGAATCTTCATACACTCTGATGGTCTTTATCAGCTGTCATTGTGGACATATACTCCCAATGGCTGGGAGTAAACCTTGAACAGCTCCAAATTCTAAGAGTTCCTTTCTCTACCTTTGTTCTTCCACACTCCCCTGTCTCCTTTCTTCCTTTCCTCCTTCTCTTTTTTTCCATCTATAGGGTTTGACTATGCATCCCAGCCTTCAATCTACTATGCAGTCCAAGCTGGTATCTAATGTATAGCATTCCCCTGCCTCAAAGGTGGGCTCATGAGTATATACTGCCACACTCAGCACCCATGACTTTTTTTGAAGGCTTTATAGTTGCCTCTTTTCTGAACTTAGAGTTGAAGGCTGCCATGGTTCTTTGATTGCTCTCTGTATGTAATGATTCTGTGAAGTCTGCTTTGGGGCTTTTTTCTATTTCTAGGGTGTAACTGATGTCTTTGTTTTCTACAGGTGAATGAAGCTTGTTCATCCTTTCTTTCTATTGATTCCCAGCCTCAGGTAATTTCATCTGGAGGTGTTTCATGATAATGTAGGCATTTCCAATTGCTTAAAAATCTCCATTTTCCTCTTTGAACTCACTAAGACTTGTCCCATATTAGATATTACTGCATTATCCTCAGTTAATATCAGTACTGTGGGCTTCTGTTTTAAAAGGCTAACCTTTAGTTTTTAAGTGAAATAAACTTCATGGAAATTATGAACTATCAAAATGTTAATTTCAAAATCAAATTTTCTTTAAAAATGCTACACCTACTGTTCTATCTAGAGAGCTAATATCTTGCTCCCCCATGCATTTGAACTCTATTGAAACATTTACCCAAAAGCTAATTTGGATATTGTTATAGATCTAGAACCAGAATCCAAAATCAAGCTTTCTGGAAGGGCTTAGGTGGTGACATTGAGTGTTCCCCCAGAGCTGAGGCAGACACCACATGAATACAACTGACAAGCATGTTAGCACAGAAGACAAAAGGCTGACTAGGCATCCTCATCTTCCAGATTCCAGGCTACCCAGGAGGCAGCTCACTTCTTCTCTCATAAGATGAGGGATGAGGGGATGCTAGCCCACCTCCTCCATGTGGAGACAGGAGGAGCAGAAAGTGTACATCCTTATCCCAATTTTACTGGATGCTGCTGCTTCCATCTGCAAGTCTGAGTGCTTTATTTTCATATTCAGTACCCTCAGAATCTTTGACAGAAACCAATGTGCTTCATCTACATCCTCTGGCCAAGGCTAAGTGACTATTCCTATGGATCTCCATATTGTGATCCTGGCAGAAGTGGAGAAGCAGCCTTATATAATGTCATTTTCTAACTGCAGAGGTCCCTGACAGAAGTAAGAGGCATTTGCATGGGGTCAGGGGAGGGGAGCAAGATCTTTTGAACAATATTTAAAATTCTTTCTTCCAACTCTAATTTTTGCCTTAGTTATTTTCTCACTGCTGTGAAAAAAAAAAAAAAAAAAAGTCCCAACAAAAGCGGCTAAAGGGTGAAAAGGTTTGTTCCAGCTCACAGTTCAGGGGAATACAGTCCATCATGGCAGGGAAATCGTGATGACCGGAGCAGCAGGCTGGCTGGTCACATTGCATCAGCTCACAGGAATCAAGCAGTGACAGGAAGTACCTCCAGGTTATAGTCACCTTCACTGACCCACTTCCTCCAACAAACACTTCACCTCCCAAAGAATCCACAGACTCTCCCAAAGTGTCACAAACTGGGGACCCAGTGTTCAAATACGTGACTCTCTGGGAGACATAGTCAAACCACAGGAAGCCCAGTCACGTGAAGGACCTGGGGTGGATATTAGCATGTAAGCCTTTGTGTTGAACTTAAAATTCAGGAACAGCTTCAGAATAATTTTTATATCCACAGTACCCACTGGGTAAGTTTTTAAAACACTTTGTTTAAACTCTATCAACGTAAAGTAACTTAAAGAATCTTTTACTATTTATGGTGTGTGTGTGTGTGTGTACACTGTATTGTGTGAGGGGTAAACATTGTACATGTGTGCTATGCCTGTGAAGGCTCCGCATTAACGTCAGGAATCACTTTCCTTCCCACTGCCTTCATATTCACTGGAGAAGGATCTCTCAGTCAAACCCAGACCTGGCTTACATGGAAGGCCTTTCTAGCCGCCTGCTCTCGGATCCCCTCTCCACCTTCTGAATCTAGAATGGGGCTGACACACCCACCTGCAGTGATATGGGCTCTGGGCTCCAAACCCTGGTCCTCAGACTAGTGTGACAGTCACTGTAGGGGCTAGACCATTGCCCCAGCTCTCTATTGGACTTCATTTCTTTGCACTTTTTAAAATTAATTTAATGTTTTCATTTACTTTTACATCCCGACCACAGTCTCCCCTCCATCCTCTCCTTCTGTTCCCTCCCCTGCCTCCCCCCTCCAGCCTCCCCCATCCACTCATCCTCTGTCTCCCTTCAGAAAGGGGCAGGCCTCTCATTAAGAAGAGTCTGACAAATTTTCTGTTTCTGTCATTTGCATTTTTAATGTATACAATATATTTCAATCCATTTTAATACTTCAAATTTTAATTTTCACATGAACTGTTATTTTATTAACTATGTGGTCCATAAATACAAGGTAAAATATTACCTACCCCATGTATGAAAGGATTATTGATAACAATGGCTTCTTACAAAGAAGAAAAAGGACTTTTTTAAATGTTTCCAGCCAAAGGTCAGTGTTATTGTCAAATCTCATCCAGCCTAGATACAGTTTCCTAGGAGAGACAACCTAGCGTTTAAATAGAGTTGGGTTTGTTTTTTCCATTGAAATGCATCTTTGACATGAGACATAGCCAAGCAATTCCTTTGTGTTGTTTTAGATTTTACTACATTTCTATATGGGCTATTTGAGAAAAAGAACTTTAGGGATTTTATTTACCAGATTTTCATGGAGTAACCTGAAGGGAACATGTAAGGAAGGACGAATCACATTGTGTACTTCTGTCATTCACCTCCCAATAGTAAGGGACTGGACCCTCGTGGTAGAGCACCAACCAACTAGCATTAATGTGACACCCCCAGCACCATAAAACAACTGAAAAATAGTCAACTCCCAACTATAGGATCAATGGGCATTGCTGAGGCCATCAAGAGCAGAGGGCCTGGCTCCCAGTCTGCACAGTCAACTACAACTTTGTAAGGATAGTTGGATAACTGACAATCTTATAGGACCTCATTTCTTCTATACAAGAGTCCCAGATCCTGTCCTTTTTGTCCTGTTCATGTGTTTTAAGAACAGAACACAAGGCAAGTGGATGGAACTAGAAAAAATCATTCTGGATGAGGTAACCCAGAGCCAGAAAGATGAACACTGTATATGCTCATTCATAAGTGGGTAGTGGGCACTAAAGCTAATACAGGCTATACTACACAACCAGACTAAAAGCCACAACCCTAGAGAAGCTAGGTAACAAGGAGAGCCCCTAAGAGAAACATCCATGGATCCTCCTGGGAAGGGGAACTAGATAGGATCTTCTGAGTAGATTGGGAGAGGGGAGGTGGGACGGGAACAGGAGGGATGGGAGGGTAGAGTTGGGGAAGGGGCAGAGAAGGAGAATAACAAAACAGGTATCTTGATAGAGGGTTGGGGGAAACATGGTACTAGGGAAATTCCCAGGAATCCACAAGGATGACCCCAGCTAAGACTCCAAGCAATAGTAAAGAGGGTACCTAAACTGGTCTTCTCCTGTAATCAATTTGATGACCACCCTAATTGTCATCATTGAACTTTCATCCAGCAATAGATGGAAGCAGATGCAGAGATCCACAGCTAAACACTGGGCTGAGCTCCCAGTCCAGTTTCAGATGGAGAGGAGGGATTATATGAGCAAAGGAGTCTAGATCACGACGGGGAAACCAGAGACAGCTGACCCAAGCTACTGGGAGCTCACTGACTCTAGACTGAGAACTGAGGAATCTGCAGGGGACCAAACTAGGCCCTCTGAGGAGTGGATGGGGGGGGGAAGCTGAGGAGTGAATGAGAGGAGGGAGCAGCAACTGTGGTTAGTATGGAAAATTAAAAAAAAAAACTTTTGAATAAAAAAAATCTTGTTAAAAAACAAAATACAAATTATGTACAGAAGAGCATTTTGTAGTGCGTTGAAACACCATGTATACGTAGGGTCCATTTCATAGTATTGATACTGTAGTACTGATCCCAACGATTTCTCTGGAAAGCAAACAGACAGAAGTAAGAAGCTAAACACAAACCTCTGGAAAGGAGAAAGGGCACTGGACTGTGACGTAAACTCTGTTTGTGTCCGCAGGCAGCCACGCTAGGTGCGTAGGGTGAGAATCAAGACGGCACTCAGCCTTCTTTTCTCTCAGTTTCTGAGTGCTGAGTTGAGAGAATCTGCAGCAGTAAATTAAACCAAAGAGCTTTTCCTGTCTTTAATCCTTCCAGGAACTTCCTGCAGTGACATCATCCCCAGATTTCTGGCTGAAGAAATTGAAGTTTAGAGAGATTAAGTAACCAGCCTGCAGGAACACGGTGCGGTGTAGAAATGGGATCCGCACTGCTGTCTGGTGTCCGGCTGTTTACCTTTGCATTCTACACTTTAACCACTATTTCATTGCCTCTTATGTCCCAGCTTTTCATTACTCCAGAAGGGAACCTATTAAGGAATTAATGGTTCAGAGGACAACTATGCTAGGTCCTGTGCAAAGCAGGGTTTGCCCCTGCTTGTCCATTTGTGCCACTCCTTACCACGCCCCGCTGGCTGCCAACCGCAGGATTCCTGCCCTAATTCTGTGCTCTGATGCTTTGACAAACCTGACCCTGGGGTGTGCAGTCAGCAACCTGGAAAGGGTGGTACTCAGATTAGGTGCACCACGCACGGCTTCTTGTCCTTCAGCTCCCATTGTTTGAGAGCAATTGCAGGATTTTTAAATTAGCCAGTAATGAGTAATGTTCAGTGAGGCTCACAGCTTTGGCATGCACATGCACTTTGCCACAGGCTGGGAAGGCTAATCCCTAGCTGGCACTTCCCAGGTTAGTTTAGTCATAGGGTTCTGTGATGTCTCAGCAAGTGTTGAGAGCTATGTAACTGGACCACAGTTGCAGAGTTTATGCAAGGGAAGAAGGACTTTTTGTTTCGTGTGTGTGTGTGTGTGTGTGTGTGTGTGTGTGTGTGTGTGTGTGTGTGTATACCCATGTGTACCCAAGCGGAGGCCAAAAGAAGACATCATGCGTCTTCCTCTATCATTCTCCACCTTGTTTTTTGAGATGAGGATCTCATAGAATCTGGAGTTTGTCACTCTGTCTAGACTCACTGGCCAGCAAACTCCCAGGATCTACCTGTCTCCATGCCCAATGCTGGGTTGCAGACACACTCAGCTGTGCAAGTCTTTTGTGTAGGTGCAAGGGGTTTGAACTCAAGTCCTTTTGCTATCCCAGCAAACTCTCTTACCTGTTGAGCCATCACTCTTGAGCCCTGGGGTGTTTTAACAGCCAAAAGATTATGAGAGAAATCAAGAGACTCCTGCAGAGGTTCAGTAGACCCAGCAAGACCTCTTTGTAGCAGAGATGGAATATTCTCATGCTTCCAGTGTCTTAAGTTTCACCCTCTGTGCAGATATGGTGCAAAGCGGAAGCACAGCCCATGTGTCTTTTTGTTTGCCCTAGGCATCTCCTGTACTGAGGGAGCTTTGCACTGTGGTGACTGAGATCCTCCAAAAGCCTCAGGTAAGACTGAAGCCATGTAGACAAGCAAATAGTCTTGAAATTCTCTCTCCTTCTGGAAGAAAATATCCCCAATTTAGGAAGCATGTCAACAGGAGACACATAGACTTGGAATAAGAAACAAATGCATTAGTTTCTCTGATACCTGATGTTTTAGGATAAGATTGGTAAAGTTCATAATCAACTAATTAGGAAATCACATGTCTCCTGCAAGCATAAAATATGGGGATAATTTTGATGGAAGAAATTTATGCTCGTACTGTATTTTTCTCACCCACTAGTACAAGGAGACAAGAATGAATCTAAGTAGCTGATTACTGCTAGAGTGTAGGAGATTAAGAATGAGAAAACACCACTGGAGAAAATGTTAGGCTGGCAAGTGTGATACCTCAGCTTTCACACCAACTTTGGGAAAAACAAACAAACAAACAAACAAACAAACAAACATACCAGACAACTGTACTGTCAACTTCAGTTTGAAAATTCTGTTTGCTTCTGTGTCCTGGTTTCTGGTTTGAATGATTTTATTTTTCTGGGAGAATGTTTTGTCCTAGGTGAAGACAGGGAGGTGCCTGAGAAATCACATACTATTAACCCTCAGGTTCTAGCCTGAGTTTCAGGTTGAAAGAATTTTAAAACTCCCTTACTAAAGGTGAAGGCCGTGTGTTCCAAAGGATGTGTTTCATCAGCATCTCAAGCCTCCCCTGGGATGGTTGGGACACTCAAGCCACCAAACCTTCCATGGACAATGACTCAAGAGAAGAAATCTGGATAGTCAGAAGGCATCGCTGTATTCTGAAACTTTGCATTCAGCAGCAAATTAACCTATTCTTTTTAGTGATGCTGTTCCCCTTCAGAAGCCTAATAAAATGTATTTTTTTCTAATTAAGATAAAAAGGAATGACAGTAACATCTATCCATCATCTTTCTTTGGTACTAAGAGTAAATGAGAAGAAAATATAATATGACTCTTAAAAGACAGATTTCTAGGGACAAAAGATGAGAGAGAAGCTTATGGGAGAAAAAAATAACTCATAGTTTTATTCAGTGATGACAATTACAAATATTTTGACGTTTGTTCCTCTCCCTCCCATTTGTATGCGGCTGTATGTCATTCCTATTCTACCACTGTTAAACATTAAACATACTTCCAACTTTTTATTCTTATAAGTAATTTTGTAGAAAAGGTCACGGTCTATGTTTTTATAGATAATGTTTAATCATTTTTCTAGTTATTTTGGAGCAAAAATTTTAGTTCTATGTTTGAAATATAACATACTTTATATTTGTTACATAATTCATAATTTTCATGTATGTTAGAGTTTTATAATATATGTTATAATGATATATATCTCTTCACTAGGAACAAAATGAAAGAGATAATACTAAGAGGGTAAGGTGATTTTCCTAAATACATATATCCTAAAAAGAACAGAGGAAGCCACAGCTCTTTTATACATAACTCTGCTTTTTGTTTTAACAGTTTTTATTTCATTATTCAAAGACAGAAAAGTCCGGAAACTCAAATATTGTGGTAAGTAGTCATTTGCATGTGTTTAAGAGAAAGCTGATTTAAAAATTATCTAGCATACCATGAGACAAAAACTCATATTTTTTAACTCAAAGAAGTTATGTATGGGTCTGATGATGAAGCTCAGTGCTTCATTCTTTAGTATCATAAGGGAAAGAAACCTAATTTTATCCGTGGGTAAATGAATGGAAATCAATATTTATTATGTACTTTATATGTCAATAACTACATGGGCCTTATACCCACTCATTCTCAATGGTGTGTCAGACCAACTCTAAATGGTAGAAATATGGCAGTAAGTATAAGACCATTTAAGGCAGAAACCCCTCCTTCATCAATTCAGTATTCAATGACTGAAGAAAAATCTAAGAGCAAACAAATAAACAAAACAAATATAGTGATATTAATGCAAGAGAAAAGCAGTGTCATCCAAAGACATTTCTAAAACAATTATTTCAAAAGACAAATATTGATGGCTAACTGGAAGTATCATCATCTATTTGTCCCCATTCTCAGAGTAACCAGAAATGGACAACCTGGGTTCAGTTCACATCAAACTCATGTAGTTTTTGGATTGCTTTCTTTTGTTATTTCATTTTAGTTTCAGTTTTGCATGGATTTGAAAAATATAAACTGGCTAGAGCTGAAACATAGTAGTAAAGTCCTTGAATAGTGTAAAAAAAAAAAAAAAAAGCCCTGAGTTTGATCTTCTGCATTGGAGCAATAAATAAATACAGAAATTATTTATTATAATATGCTTTTTAAGCTTGAGATTCACTACTATGCACAGTCTAGGGAATGGAAAGAACAATATATTTTAAACATGTGGTGGAAAAGTAAATGTGAACTCAAACTCTATTTTAAATTTGTACCACATGGATTAACCTTACATGTGAATAGACAAGAGTTTGAAGTCAGATTATCTTCATATCAAACACAGGTTATAATCATGCACAGATAATTGTTATCTAGGGCTGAAAGTCATCCATTTGCTAAATGAACTTAACGTTGGTGAGGAGGCTCACTTCAACCCAGGCCTTAAGAAAGTACCGCTGTATCAGGTGACCATGTGTCTCAGATGTGCCTTCATTTTCTTCCACGTGACATCTTCTCGTTTTTTAGAAAGTGTCCCTTTGTCACCTTTCCCACTATCAACAGCACGTCATCATCTTTGTGTCCCCTGTTGTCTTGCTCTTGTTCCACTGTAAATATTTAACTTATAAGGGAGATTTCCAAGTGTGTATGTGTGTGTGTGTGCTAGAAGCATCCAGATAACAGTGTCTGTAAGGGAAAACTGATACTCACAAGTTGCCTTCATCTGGACCATTATTTTCAGTAAGTGTAGAAGATGACAGATGGCTTTTTGCCTCCTAGAGAGCCAGCCTGGGGATGCACCTGTTGTTATTGTAACAGATCTGAGGCTCTGAGCAAAAGGCTTCTTCAAATAATGACAAAGCACTAGTGTAGAACTCGCAATCTGTCCCACTTCTTGGTTTATGGACTTGGACTAGTAAATCCTATTCCATCCTTGGTTTGTTTACTACGGGTCTTTATAGGGCTCACAATGGGATGTCTTAAATAACATCTTTAATTTCATTTTTTCTTTGGTCCAATGGTCTGGGGCAAAAATAGAGGTTAAAAAGCAGGCAGACAGACAAGAGACAGACAGACAGACAAACAGATAGAAAACTGTCTTAACGCCCAATGCTGAAGAGCCCTGGTGCTCATGGTGTGTTCCTGTCTCCTCAGTCGTCTGTTGTGCACCCGTTGCTGCAGCTTGTTCCTCAACTGCATGAGAGAAGAATGAAGAGATTCAAGGTGGGCTTCTGTAACACACGCTGCATGCTGGCTTTGATGCTCTGGGGCAGTTCCTTCTGATAACTGCAGCTGTGGTCCTTTGCAAGACCCCCTTCCACAGGGGGAGACCCTCACATTCATACTCAGTGTTAGCTTCCTGTCACACTGAGAATACTTTGGAGAAAAATGATTCAAAAGGAGTATTGGGCTCAACGTTATTAGGCATCTCAATCTTTGATCAACTTGATAAGCCCATGTACCTGTGGTAAGATAGAGAGAACCATGGTGAGGAGTGTGTGGTTGCACAAAGCCTCTCACTCTATGGTGACTAGGAGGTGGGGGAGGGAGGAAGAGGTTAGTTCTCTTCAGGGGAATGGACACAGTGACATAATTTCCTTCTATTTGCTTCACCTTGGGACAGATCCCACTACCTCCCAATAGGATCTGGTCAAGCTTAAGGTTCTTGGGAGACATTTCATATCTGATTCATCACATACTTGGTTAACCCGCATAATCGTGTCATTCAATCTGTCCCTCTCCATGTTCTATCTCAAGTCCTGGACATTGAGGAAAACTGGGTGTATACACCCTTCCATGACAAATGTCAAGGTCTTATTTTCCCATGGCTAGCAAATATAAGACCTAAATCTAGTACCAATATGTACAGTAAATATAACTAAGCTAACACATTGTTAACTAGAAACTGAATTTTCAGGGTCAGTGAAGAACAATCCCTAATGCTTTTTTGTGTTGAAACACCTGGGTAGCATTTTAAAGTGAGACATTGCATTTTTGGTCTAACATTCCCGTCTTTGATTTATGGGGAACCTGGAGGGGCTTTTGCAGGATCTACTACCTCAAATTAATAGAAGGAAAAGTCACATTATTGAAATGAGTTTCTATGACCTGTCTAGTATGAGAGGTGACAATACAGTTAACTGACCCTTAGTCTAGGCAAAAAACAAAGAACTTTTTCATTGTGATATTCTCTTTATGATTTAATGATGGCTACTCCATTATTACATGACTATCATTACATATAATAGTTTCAAAAGCTGAATTCAGCTGGTGGTTTCTTCAATCTGATCCTGTATTTTTTTAACTCTGCAAAACACATTTTTTTAAAAAGCATACAGTTATATGAGTAAATGTCCCAGAATTTATTTTTTATTATGATCATTATTTCCTCCCAAACTTCCCATTTTTAGCTTCAATTGAATAAAGCTATCTGCTTCTAATTTTAAGGAGAAATCTAAGAGAGTATTTAATGACACCTTAAATTCGTAAAATTTTCAAGGCTGGGAATATAGCTCAGGAGAAGCACTAGCCTTAGTGAGGTCCTAAGTTCAATTACACACACACAACGCACAGACACACGTACACACACTGTGATAGAAATCCCAGAGTGAAGAAGAAAATCAATCATCACCAAGTTTTCTAGAAATAAACCCAGACTCTAAAGCTTTTACTTATTTCCTACAGTGTTTATATTAACCAGTGATAATTATTTTTGACTACTTTATTTCAGTTTCACTATTGACACAAGGAAAGACTGGGTAATATTCATTATTATGACTAATTTAGCACACTGTTCCAGTTTTTAGCTTGAGCTAAATCAAGGGTTTAAGAGCTTAAATAGATATCAGAAGCATTCCTTAGAATAAAGAATATAACCCTACTTATAGGAAAACTGAAGACAGTTTTGACAAATTTATTGATCACCATGAATTATTTATGCCTACAGGAAGCTATAAGCCAATTCTATGAAAACTATAAAATGCTAAATATTCTTTCCATAAATTTTAGAATGGTATACTTAAGTAACACTATGTAATATGCCTGTCATAAACACATAGTTGTTCCTATTTGGCATTTTTCATTAAACTTCTGCACATGCAATAATATCAAGACAGCTTCTTTCAAGGCATTGACTAAACATACATTTGCCAACATTGCCCCTCAGTTTCCATGTAGAAGTATTACATTCTTGCTTTAACAGAAATTTCAGTTTGTATTTTCCCTGTTCAATAGTGACCATATCTAATATTTATGTTAGAGTGTTTTACTCCACAAAATGTCAATGAGAGACTTCTAATACATTGTGCCACTCATATCTTTCTACTTACCTCATATGTATATGGATACACCTGACAAAAATCCTTAAAGAAAATATTTTTAAATACACTGTTCTGGGGATATTGGTAGTTGTTAAAATGATTCAAGTGTAAACATAGTAGTAGTTCTCTATGACATAAAGACTCTACTCAAACCATTTGGACATTTTGCTGAGTTGAATAACTGAAAACAACATTGAGCTTCACTACACTCGTAAGAAGGCATTGTACTTGTCTTAATGCTGCTTAATTTGTTTCATCATCCTTATTTCTTCCAGGAAGAATTCCAGAGCCCTTTTGCTGGTCAAAGCAGGGGATACTTTTTATTCAGGGTATGTGTATATATAGCATTTTGTGATCGATACATATGAAAATTGACCAAGTATCTTCAACGCATGTTCACTGGATTAACTCATTTTAGTGAAGTTTTGCAGTAAACTTATAGACTTGTGACATCGGGTGTCTCAATCTGAGTTCACATCTCTCACTGCTCTATTGATTTAAACAGAGCATCTCTAACCTCCTTCTCTTTCTCCAGGGTGTAAATACTCCAGTGAAGTCATCTACTTTACCATTTAATTTCATGATATTTTGTGTAAAGGAAACACATTTTTAGAGCTATTTCACAAGTTCAAGGAATCAGTTATTAAGGTTTTGATTCAATAGCTCACAAGAGTTGTGATTGTTCTTACAGATTCTTAAGATTAAAAGTTTAATGATAAGAGCTACAAGTAGAGATAGCTTTGTGACTGCATTTATCATTTTGTATTAGTGTGTAAATTTAGTCCTAAACAACATCTTTCTGCAATATGTATTTTTTAACATGTAATATTTACTTTTTAAATATGTGTTATAACCTGAAAGTTAAATGTTTAATAAATATATTCAGCAGCTGTTTACTAGACTTCTAATAGGTGCTGGGTGCTCCCATCAACAGATGGGAATAAAACGATTTTTAAAAGATGGGTCAATAGCACAAACTACTCTTACAGAGGACCAGAATTCAGTTCCCAGCACTTACTTCAGGAAGTTCACAACCTGTAACTCCAGTTCCAGAGGTCCTGGACCTCTGTGGGCACCTAAATTTGTATACATACATTGGCACACACACATATACATAATTTGTGGCAAAACAGAACTTAGGTTCTATATCTACTCTTTTACGGCCTGATATAACAGATAGATAACAGCTAAGTAAGTCACCTCCTTGGTATCGGCGGGGGCGAGGGGCGTGTTAAGAAAATCAAAAGCAGACGGTACTCTAGTACCTTATATTAAATGATGTGGTATTTGTTTCAAACCTAACCACATCCTTTGTAAGTCATCTTCAGATGAGATTTGAGATAGCACTAGGTGGAGATTGTAGGTGACACAGAGATTACTTTATGTGTGAATACTGCATTAGACAGAATGTATTTAATGAAACATTTAGCTGAAATTTTTCCAATTTTATGTTGAAGTCCAAGGTAGTGTTTCTGTGGAAAGATTTACATCAGCAAACTGGAGAACAGACTGGACTAGGTTATAGGACTAGACCGACAGCGGCATGTTTGAAATGGAGTCACCATCATTCAGAAAGTTAACTTTGGTTCAGATCAAAGTGAAATTTGAGAACACTTTTAATTGGATGCTACTTCCTTATAAGCAACATCAAGTAGTTTCTAATTTATCATTTAGCTTTAGCAGTGTCTCAGAACGTGGTAGAAATACACATTTTCAAGTTCCACCTCAGACTTAGTGAATCAGACACTGCAACTGTGAGGCCCAAGACTTGTCAGGTGACCTCAGTGTAAATCAAGGGTACTCCTTTATGTCATTAAGCTTCTTTTGATGGGGATTTCCTCACATCATTAGTTACAATGATTTCTTCCTAATTTATTATTTTGCAGCCACGCAATGGGAAGAGGTCCACAGGTTTCATTTAAAATGGTATGTGTTCAATAAATAATAAATAAATATGAAACATGTATTTTTCAACTGAACTCAACCTGGAAGTCTGTCACAGAGTAAACTATAGTCAAACATATTTGTGTTGTTTAGTTGCATGTGTACACTAACATTGTATATGACTATTATAACTATGGGCAATGCAGGCTTTAGGAGTGGGGAGCGCTGCTATTTTAGGGTGAGGTTTACTTTTGTACTAGTATTCTTTGCTCTAGGGCACAAGAATAGTCTTCCAGAGAGATGTTCAGAGACAATGACTCCTCCACCACTACTGATTGTATATACCAGAATTTCAGGAATTTCACTCCTGTTCTGTTAGCCAATGTCTACTGGTGTGGCCAGGATTCACTGGCATACACATCTTCCAAATAAAATCCACATAATCTTTATAAATCTGAGGATGTAGTTCAGCTAATAGAGTGGTGGCCTAGCATTTACAAGGCTATAGAGCCTGTTTCAGGACAGATGTAGCTACATGAGACCCTATTTCAAAAACTGGTGTGTGGGGAAGCACTGGAGAAATGGCTCAGAGCTTAAGTGTGCTTGCTGTTTATGCAGAGGATCTAAATTTGGTTCCCCCACCCACACTGGGCAGCTCTCAATTGCCTGTAATTAATCCTAGCCCTAGGGATCTCACACTTTCTTCTGACCATCACAGGCACCCCACACACCACACACACCTATTTTTTAAAAAATAAAAAAGAGCAAAGCAAAAATTTCTTAAAGCAAAAAATCTGGGTCTTTGAAAAAATAAACTATTTTATGTGGTGACATATTATATATTTAATAAAACCAGCCTGGAATATCAGAGGACAGAGTCATCTATCCAGCCTTTTTGTTTGTTTGCTGGCTTGCTTTTTGTTTTTGTTTTTTCAAGACAGGGTTTTCTGTGTAACAGTCCTGGCTGTCCTGGAACTTGCTTTGTAGACCAGGCTAGCCATCTTTCTGCTTCTGCCTCCCAAGTGCTGGGACTAACAGCACGAGTCTGTTAGACCTGGCTTTTAGACCTTGAACTCACAGGGATCCAGTCTCTGAAGTGATGGGATTAAAGGCATGACATTCATAGTTTGGCTGTGGGTGATTCTGTCCTCTGGTAGTCCAGATTAATTTTTATTAAATATACAATATATCATGACAATTTCACCTCTCTTAATCTAGAAAAAGATAAAACTACAAATATAAAAAATTAATAGACATTAAAACAACTAAAGAAATGAAAATCATCAAGAAGACTTTGCACACATTCACCAAGAGAAATGGAATTTGATCTACTTAGTGTGATTTTCTCTGGAGTTGAGAAAATATAGCTTTATCATCTATTTAGCAGATTGAGATCCACTTAGTCTATTTTTCCCAGAATTTAATTTACAAATAGTAGAGAAATTCAACAGTCATTTCTCTCTTGGTCTTGTCATCTGGTTACCTAATCTTTTGCTTTATCCTGATAACATTTAGTAAGAAAATAAGTATAAAATGTGGATGATGTCATGGCAGATACATGAGTAAACTAACAGGGAAAACTTTTTTGATAGCTCTTATTTTATTCAGATATCAGTCTCATTATGTGTGGTCAAGAACATTCAAATAAGAACTTAAGTAAAATCAGATATAAAAGGTCAGTCTTCAAATATTATAGCCCATGATGTCATATTTGTTAATGACCTCAGATAGATGATCTCATCCACACCTCAGTGGCCATCTCAGCATAGCTTCCTTAACTGTGAGTTCTTTAAAACTCCCAATTTCAGCAATTGGGCTTTTTTTTCACCATTTGACTATTTTTAAGGAACACAGTAGGAGCTGGAGGACCAACTTAATCTTGATATAGAGCTACAGTGTGGCCAATTGAGGCTGGAATTAAGTCACAGCAGATGAACTGGGCCGTGGTCTAAGGTAGATGTAGGAATAATTTAAAATAATTACAATTCTTATTGGTACTGATGGGCTTTAGTAAACTATTTTCCTATTATTAAATATTATAACCTATTGAGACATACACATGTGTAGAATAAATGTGCTATCAGTAATTATGTGATAAATGGTAAAATACACAGAAGGAGGAGAAATTGTTGTAGGAAAGAGGCTGAAGAACAGCTGGGAAACATCTCAACTGCCAAAGTTATTATACTATAAAAAATTCATAGAAATATCTATAAAAGCATTATATGTATGTATTTCTAGTCCCATGTCATGTGAACCTAACTCATTTTCTTTCTTTACAGGATGTCAACTAATTTTCCACTGAAACAGTGTGATGTACTCACATTTTGTTTTAAAAAGTGGTCCCTCCCAAATTTACTCTGTTGCAAACCCCTATACTGTAACATTCTCTGTGACAGCTGGGATTATAAGTGTTTAATTTGTTGAAAATAAAACAGCATCTTAAAAATCTTTCATGCAGCATTGCATTGATCAGTGTGCACAGCAGAGCTGCACCTACAGCTGCTCCATAGGTCCTGCAGCTCCTGAGAGTGTTGGCACATGTACATTTTAGGTGTTTACTAAAGACACCCGTAGAGACTTGGCTGAACTATTTTAGTTTATCCAGTTTGGATTATGTTAGTGATAAAATCATCAGCTCTTATAAATATCTGAATGCAGGTTGTCATGATGGTACATGTCTGTAATTGCAGCACTTGGGATGCTGAAGCAGAACATAGGCAAGTTGAAGGCTAGCCTGGGCTATGCAGCAAGGCTCTATCTTAAAAAAAATCACACAACAACAAAATAGAGTGCTAGATATTTTAGAATGACAATGGGAATTGCATGAGTTATGACTTATTCAATGTTCCAGCAAACAAGCTATGGTTTATATAGTAGAAAGCAGATTTCACTTGTAACCAGTGAAGAAGGGTAGCCACCCTGTCCATTACCAGGAAGAAAAGAGCCTTTCCAGGACTTGATTATAATTATGCCTGGGGAATTTAAATAACATGTTTTATGAGCAAAGTTTCTGAATTACCCTTCCTACCAAGACCCGGGAAGGACACAAAGTAAGAAGAAAAAAACCCCATCATGTTCTTCCTTAGAAAGGGACTTGCTTTGGCAAGGTGAGCCTAGAGCAAACGAGGGTCCCCTGCTCTAAAGCCATGAATGCGTGGGGCAACATTAGCTGTCTGTACACAGTAGTTCTATTAACTTGAACTTTAGTTAACATACATCATGTCTTATGGCATTTTCGTACATATTTATAGTTGTTCTTGTTCATACTCACCCGTCCCCACTGTCCTTGCTACCCTGCCCCTTCTTGGCTTCTCTGGTTTAGTGTTATATATCTGTATCTATCCCTATGTCTATCCCTATATCTATGTCTCTATCAATACATTACATATGAGAAAAACCATGCACTATTTTGCCTTTTTCATCCCTACCATTACTTTCTTTGATCAAAGGGGAAGGGTCCCTTTAAAAAACAGATAAACACAAATTACTTGTGTATTTTAGGGAATTTCATGTAAAAGTGAGGAAGGGAAAAGTAGAAATACCGGATGTGCCACGCTGAGCTGACCACCTTGAGACTTCTTGCTCTTTTGGGGAAGGGATGAGAGGATGGGGATCGGGGAGGCTGAAGGCTTACTGGGAGGGATTGGGAGGGGGAAAGGGAGGGGAAGCAGGGGGATACATGGGAAAAAAACTTTATTTTACATATAAAAATAAATTTAAAAAGAAAAAAGAAAAGTGGAGCTACCAAGATAGGCTTGCAAAGACTGGTGTTTCCATTTAACAGTGTGTCACACACTAACACTATAGGATGCTTGGAGTGTAGACTCTGTATCAGAATCTGTATTAATGTGCACTGATCACTATAGGTGCATTGCTCCATTGGTGAACTCAAATTTAAAATTGGTTCTTAGTACATTTTTTTCTCATTTTTAAAATCCTCTAGAGGATATCTCTGGGACCATGTGCATAAACTTACATGGTGTTTCCCTAGTAAATACATCTTAGTAAAATCCTCTCCTTAACATAGACACAAAAAGAAACCCTACTGTCTTGTCTCCTGCCTAACACCGCTCCTAAAGGAAGTGGAGTCCTTTCCTCTAGCGTTTTTTAGCGATTTTTTTTTATTTTGTTTCTTTGACATAGGTTTTCAATATGTAGCCCAGGTTGACCTTTCCCATGATCCTCCCTCGTCCGCTTGAAGGTTAGAGTCACAGGCGTGTGGTACCAGGTGAAGGGTATAGTCTCACTGAGAATCTGATGGGAAATTTTGGTCCAAGTTCAAAAATGCGGGGAGGGCACAAAAAAATGACACAACGTGAGGCAAGTGCATAGATGCCACTTAAAATTCTATCTACAAATGGACTATGCGCCTGGGGAAGAACTCCCTTGATGGGTTCAACTCCCCAAGGGTCTTTTTTTCTTCTTCTTGAATATTGGATTCAACCTTAACTGGTAGGCTTGGACATGACGGTGGAACAGGAGGGTCTAGAACAGCAACAGAAGCTCCACGTGACAAACAGAAGGCACAGTTTGATAGCCCCCAGGACCCGGAACTAGACCTCTGTGTTGCCTGGCTGCTGAACTTACGGTTGCACACGCGCAGGAGGTCCTGTTCCCTTCGCCCCGCCCCTGGGCGTTAGAAACCGCTAGCCAGAGCTGGCTGGCTCCCTCTGGCACTCTGGAGGAAGTTTGGGACCTTGACCCCCAGTGAGGGGCTCAAGAGGACATCATGCAGGTGAGGGTCAGGCCTGTGAGTAACCTTGGAGCCCTGAGCAGGATAAGTCAGCTAGCTCCAAGTTGAGGGACGTAAACCCTCCCCAGGGTTACGTTCTAATGTTTGTTGATGGCAAATGCTGTTTTTTGCACCTCTGGCTAGTTTTCAGAGAATACTTGTTGTTCATATTCATGAGTCTCGTGTGAGGCTTGAAGAAACAGTTGTTTAGCATTGCCTTTTACCCTGGAGTCCTGGAGATTCAAAGGCTGTGCTATTTTTGAATGAAGAAAGGAGTAGCATTGGCCCAAGTGGATTCAGTTTAACTGTCTTCTCTTCCTTACATTCTTTTAAAAGGATGTAGGGGAATGCATCCTTCGGCCCATAGATGCCTCACTGGGTTAAGGTTCTTGCTGACAAGCATGGAAACCTGAGTTAGATCCCTGGAACCTATAGAAAGTGAGAACCAACTTCTACAGGTTCTCTCTCTCTCTCTCTCTCTCTCTCTCTCTCACACACACACACACACACACACACACACACACACATTTTTGTAAATAAAAAAGTTAAAGTTAAATTACAGCTATGCATTTCAAGACTTTCGGTCTAGGTAATTTCACAAGGTGGTGTTTTTGTTTTCTTAATACATGAGTTCTTTGTAATAAAATATTAATTTAGAAAAAGAGTCACCTCCTTTGGCCCCTCCCTCCCTCTTCTCCTTTCTCAGAGTAATATCCTCACTTTAATGACCTAAGAAGAGCCTTCTCTTTCTTGTTCCCTAGTGAGGTGCATTGGGTTTCTTACTTTAGGTGGTTTTGTAGACCATACAATTTATTATGCTATGTTAAGCATAATTCACATGTAGTCAAATCCTTTCACTTTAGGAGGTTGTTAGCAAGTATATTTGTACAAGTAGCCTGGCATTGCAGTCTGTCTGTCCGGCTTCGCAGTATCTGTTTTTCAGAATTCTGCTGAGGTGAAGCCAACAGAAAGCAACAACAGCACATTGACCTCTCTCTCTGTCCCCATTATTTTTTGCTGATTTATTCAACAGCCAGTTCTTAGATTTAAACATGGGTCTGTTCTATAAAAGTGTATCTGAGCGAATAATAAAGATAACCATGGCATGGCAGACACAATTAACATTTGTGGAACTAGATTGTGGCCCCTATTTCTGTTAGATAACATTTCATGCATAATTCTAAAAGTCAAGGGAAGGGCACAGTCGAACACTGTTACATTAAGTCACATTGCAATGAAGTCCTAGATGAGTTACATAAGAACAGTTGAGAAGTCTGACTAAATGTATAATATAATATATGACACAAGAATATATTATCGTGTCTCTCAAGAAGAGTCTTTTATCAAGAAAAACTCAAGTCAGACTCAGTTCAATGTATAAAGAAAGTTCTTTTATATCAAAAACACACAGCTTGTAGGTAACCCAAGTCAAGCAAGCTGAAGGAATATCCTTCAGCCAAGTTGCTTACAATTCTTTTCAGCCATCTCTTTTAAGAAGTTAGTCAATGCTAAAGGAAAGAAAATACCAAGGGTTACAAAGAGCAGCTAGTGTCCTATAAAGGTGATGTCTGGGAGCTGCTGGGCTGGCTCAGTGGGCAGGGCACTTTGCGGCCTGATCCCAGTGATGCAGGTCTCATGACCTGAGTGAGACCCTATAAAGATAATGTCTTCCACATGTAAATGTGATCTACAAAGAAGAGAGAGAGAGAGAGAGAGAGAGAGAGAGAGAGAGAGAGAGAGAGAGAGAGAGCAGAAACCTGATTCTAACTCACAATGGGATGTTACCTATGGAAAGGGTACCAGCATAGACAAGTGTGAACAAAGGCCTCCCTGCCCTCTAGCCTCACCCTAGAACTCACCTCCCTGACATTTTTCTTTCTTTCAATTGAACATAGTAAGTAAACCTGGGTTTCAGACCACCTTTTGATATTTCCTCATTGCAGTATACATATTAACAACCATCTCTTTGACCCCACTATATTTCAGAGGTTCATCCCTTCTAAGCACTCAGAGGTGTGTGTTGGCGCAGTATCCCTCACACCGTTTTGTAATGTCCAAAGCTGTGAGACACGCTATCATCAAAGTGTTACAAATTTACATTTTGGTCTTGGGTACAATTGCAGATTAATAACTAAAGAGTAAGATGTACCCATGGATGGGAGACAACCAGGAGGGTGAGGAGAACCTCTGTCTAGGGGGATTTAGGAAAGGTTGTCTTGATGTTTAGTGGTCAGGAATCAAACATGCCCCTTAAGTAGTCTTGGCCCATGTCAGCTTTCCCACAGATTTACAACAACACTGTTGTAAAGGAAGACATTTTTGTGTTCGGCCCTAACTAATTCTCACCAATAAAATTTCACCAATAAAAGACAACCAGCAGAAACCAGCCAAGGGTAAAAAGCATGCAAAGAGGAAGGTGACACAATCCTGAACCAGTGAAACAGCTGGTGGAGATGTCCGGTGTTAGAATGGACAGAAGCCAGTTGGGAAACAATCGTGCTTATTGTATTCCAAAAATCTCTATAGGAAGTAGTTAAGACCATAATTTTTTATAAAGATATGTCTGTGTACTAACAGTAAAAACTTCCATTTATCATAACATCAGAAGGAACAGAATACATAGAAATAAACTATTGAGGCCGAAGACTTATATGAACAAAACTATAAAACAATACTGGAAACGATTGAAAAAGACATAGAAAGTGGGAATACAGCCCATATTTGTGAGCAGGAACATAGACTGTTACCTGGGTGTAAAGCTTGGCAACAACTCTTGCCTTCATTAGGAGGAAAAGGAATAAAATCAGTTAAAGGGGAGTGATGAGCTTGTTTATAACTTGAAGTAAAACATAAGTGATGTGTGTGTGTGTGTGTGCGCGCGTATGTATTCACAATCTATCTCTGCCCTACCCATAGCAATGACACAAGATGACATAAAAGCTAAGAAGTATATACCTACATGTAGATTCAATTGTATGTCTGGATCACCATGGTTATTCCCTTGGGAGATGTCTTGCTCCTGGCCCTTGGGCTCTCTGGTCCCCCCCCCCTTTTCATTCCTATCATTCTTCAGGAATCCAGTTACAAGAATCCTTGTTATATATTGCTGATGTCATAAGATCAGTATTACTTCCAGAAATCTATAGATTCATTTTTTGTCAAATTCTAGCATTGTTTTTGCATAAATAGAAAAATCCACCTTAGCATGTGTGTGTAATCTCAAGTGTCCCCAAGATAGTCTCAAAAAGAACAAGAGTGTTGGAAGCCCAGAAAGCATGATGAGGGAAGGGTACACCAGTGTGCTGTGTTTCAGTAAGTTGTACTGTATGTTTATAAATGCTGAAAATGGTCCTCTTCATATGATTTATTTTTCCAAGTAAAAAAATGCTTGATATTCAGGCATGGTGGATTTTAGGCCAGCTTCTATGACAGAGTGAGACTATACTAAAAGAAAATAAACAAATAAAATAAAAAAGAGGTAACCAAAATCCTGAATAGAATAGATAGGCTTAGAGGAAAACCAAATGCTGTTGTTATGCTAAAGGAACATAGCAATAGACTTCTAACAGCATTCTGCTATGCTCATAGATCAGTATCCTGCTCAGTTATCATCAGAGAAGCTTCATCTTGCAAAAGATGGGTGCTAATACAGAGACCCACAACTGGACAATGTGCAGAGACTGAGAGCCCTTGAAATACTCAGTCCTCAGGGTTCTAGGAAAAGAAGTCAGAAAGATTATAAAAGTCAGAGGGAATGGAGGATACTAAGGGGAAAGTGTCTTCAGGACACAGCAGGACTGATGGACATATGAACACACAGAAGCTGTGGCAGCATGCACAGAACCTACATGGATCCAAGACAGAAGGGGTCCCGGTGCTGGGAAGGAGAGGTGAACAGGTCCCATCCCCAATTAAGATGCTATTTCTAATGACAACTGCTTGCAAAGAAAAAATTAGATTTTTTTCCATTGGTGTCTCAGTGGGTATATGAGACATACTTACGGGTAGGCCCCATACCCATAGTGGATAACAAATGCAAAACAAATTCAGTGGGATTTTGGAGATGATTTTGTCTCATATTGCTTTGCTTTGACTTCTTAAAACACCTTATTGATCTTTTGCTTATATGAGATGATTCTTGATTTTCGTGTTTTTTATGAGTTTTGATTTTGTGTATATGTTTGGATTTCTCATATTTTTTCTTTTCTTTTTATTCTGGTTTTGTGGTTTGCCTGTTTATTTTCTAAAGGTGCAATATTGGATAGGTTGGAAGAATCTGAGAGGATGTGAGGGAGAAGAAACCATGATAATAATATATTGTATAAAAAACCAATTCTTCCATTTAAAAATTAAAAAGTAAGGCCCCGGAGAGATGGCCCAGTGGTTAAAAATACCTACAACTCTTCCACAGTATGTATGGGTTTCCAGCACCCATATCAGGAGGGTCACAACCACATGTGACTCCACCTTCTGCCTCTGTGGGCACTGCATACATATGGTGCACATAGATATGCAAAGTACATATACATACACATACATAAAAAATAGATACACCTTTAGCACTCTTAGCTTAGGTCCATGAGCTCTACCCAGCTTGTTCTCCTCTGGGTTGAAACTTGGGTGCCATCAAGACGCTGGCTTGCCATTCTTCTGTCATGGACCCCAGCAGCAGATTCATTGAAAGCAAGGCACTCATTGAAAATATTTCCCATCAAAGGTTAGTTTAAAAATAATCCCAGAGAGATAAAAGATACAATATTGGGTAAGATACAATAGATGGGTAAAGCCATCTATTACTTCAAGGACAATATTTTCTTCAGGAAATATGAAATTGAGAAAATCTTATAGAACCTTGATGTGTGTCATTCTCTACATTTTTAGTGTCTGAAAAACTCTAAATGTATAATTCGAAAAGCCAAGGAAAATAGGAGTGTATACACTTACTACTAATTTCCCAGTTCATGTGGGCCTGTAAGCTGAAAAGTGAAATAAATGTCTTTCTTCCAAGTTATCTATGATCATCATGTTTATCATAGCAATAGAAACATATTTAGGATAGCAAACACATATGTATGTACACCATGTGCATGTCAGTGTCCTTGGAGGTCAGAAGAGACTGTCAGATCCCTCGCAACTGGAGTTAGGGATGATTATGAGCCCCCCCCCCCCCCGCCATGGATGCTGGGAACCTAACACAGGGTCTCTGCAGGAGCAACAAGTACTCTTAAATGTTAAGCTGTTGCTCCATCCTCATTTCCTGAAAACTTTAACTGGTACTTAAATGGTGTGTCAGAAAAACAACATTGCTTTTGACATTGAATTCAAACATCTTTGCAATAAAAGAACAAAACTCACAAAAAGCCAAGTAGAACTTGTGAAAAATAAAAATATCCATGCATGAGGGTTTTTTATTTTTAGTGTCAGTAATATAGGAATATGAAGATATTAAAAAGAGGTGAAGGAATATTTTGGAGAGAAATTTTCTGTTATGGGATAATCATTTTGTACACTGTGAAGATGTTGCCTGCCTACAGCACCTTCTGATTGGTTTAATAATGAGCTGAATGGCCAATAGATAGGCAGGAGAGGACAGGCAGAATTTCTGGGCATGGATAGGAACTTTCAGAAGAATTTTAGAGGCAGGGATTCACCAGCAAGACTCAGGAAATCTGACATTAAGTACTGAGGTGAGGTAACAAACCATGTAGCTGAAAATAGATTAATATAGGTGGGTTAATTTGTTATAAAATCTAGTTGGAAACAAGCCTAAGTTGGGGCCAAGCTTCATACTTAATAAGAATTCTCTGCAGTATTATTTGGGAGCTGTGGGTCCAAAGAAAATACCTGCTAGAATTCTCTAGAATTGTTAAAAGATACTATTCCGCAGCTTCAGAATGTCCAGTGAGCCCATGCAAGACAAGTGACATGCATATCTGATGCATCATGGGGAACCATAGACAAAATCTTACAGTCTCTTACATGCCAGTTGATTCACTATGAATCAGAGAAGAACACTTACATAGTTGTTGGTAGGGTTCAGTTGTATTTGAGTTATTTTGCTTTTAGAATTTTATTTTTAGCATAATCTTAGCCTAGCCTTCTTTATTTTATTTTTTTCTTTTCATTTTTTGCTGTTGTTCAGATTTGTTTTGTTTTGTTTGTTTTGAGACTGGGTCCTGTGTGTGTGTGTTGGCATGGAACTCATTATGCTCCAGGCTGAACTTGAACTCACAGTCCTGAGTGCTGGATCATAGTCTTTCATCTCTGAGCCCAACCACATTCTCTTTTTCCCATTCCTTGAGATAGGGCCTCACCATGTAGCACTGCCTAGCCTAGAACTCAACATGTAGACCAGGCTAACCTGGAATTCACAGAGGTCTGCCTCCTTCTGGCTCCTAAATGCTGAAATTAACATTATGCACTACTGTGCCAAGCTATATTTTCTTGATATATAATTTTCTCTGTAGGACATATCAGAATGTGGTAGATTTCTTCATCAAAGCCAGCAAGCCTAGTCTCTCATACTTAAACAAGGGACTTACTGAATCTATGCACCTCAAAATTGAAATAAGTTCACCTTAGAGTCAACAACACACATTTGGACATTATGCAAATTGGGTTTGTTCACTGTATCATAATCAGTTTGTTTTCTGTGACTTTTAAGTTTACTTTCTTAATATTTTATATATGTGGTCTAATTGAGTTTTGAAATCTATGTACTATTATTATTATATGTGTGTGCTGATGTTGGTAGAGCACATGTGTCACAGTGGAGGTCAGCAGTCAGCCCTGTGGAGTCAGTGCTCTCTTTCTATCTTTATGCAAAATTCGGATACTGACTCACGGTGCCAGGCTTGTGTGACAATCCCTTTACGTGACTGATAAACCATCTGGACAGCCCCTAAGTTGATATTTTATAAACTTCTCAGTAATACTGAGTATAGATGTGCCCTGTTAATCAAAATATGCAGTCTGACTCTTGGGGGTAGAAGTAGGTCTGTTCTTTAAACCTTAGCTGTGGAGTGATGGACAACTCTGTATTTGAATGTGCCACCTGTCAATCTTGTCAAACGGTGCTGACAGATTATCTTTTGTGTGTGTGTAGGATCCAAATGAAGATACAGAATGGAATGAAATTTTAAGAGATTTTGGCATTCTTCCCCCAAAAGAAGAACCAAAAGATGAAATTGAAGAGATGGTGTTACGCTTACAGAAGGAGGCAATGGGTACAGTGTGCATGGGTGGGCTGCATGGCGGAGACAATACGGTGAAGGTGATGGGTACAGTGTGCATGGTGAGCTGTACAATGAGGACAATACGGTGAAGGTGATGGGTACAGTGTGCATGGTGGGCTGTACAATGAGGACAATACGGTGAAGGTGATGGGTACAGTGTGCATGGTGAGCTGTACAATGAGGACAATACGGTGAAGGTGATGGGTACAGTGTGCATGGTGAGCTGTACGACGGGGACAATACGGTGAAGGTGATGGGTACAGTGTGCATGGTGAGCTGTACGACGGGGACGATACGGTGAAGGTGATGGGTACAGTGTGCATGGTGAGCTGTACAATGAGGACAATACGGTGAAGGTAGTAAAATGTTTCATGGACACAGGAGAGAGAATTAGATGTCTTTTAGTATAAACTCAGTTAGTCCCCTCAAAATTAGAAGATTACTACCATTTTAGGTAGCAATTTGATTTGTATATTGAAAGGCCCATGCCAGTTAATAAAAGTACTGATGGAACTCCAAGAGCAGGTGAGATTTCTTCTATCATATCCCTGTACTTTGAGATTACCTTCTCTTCTGTTCATTCAGTATATAATCATATTTGTTAATACTTCCATGTACTTAGGGGAAGCCTAAATTGATTTTCCCATCTATGCTTGCAAGTATTCTGTTAATTGTACAAACTTTGAGGGAATCAAAAATGCTAACATTACAGTTTCTGTAATGTGTAATCATGTTTTAGCTGGTTGCTACAGGTTTCTTAAAGATACTATTAACTTGTATTACCTAAGTCTTTAGGGTTGTGGGTTTGGTGGGTTTTATTTGTTTTCTACAAGTTGGTTATAAAGTAAAAATAGTGTTAGGACCATTAGATGACATGAAATTCATGTTTTAGTTAAACCATATGAGAAGATGACTCTTGCACAGTTGAAAGAAGCCGAGGATGAATTTGATGAAGAAGATATAAAAGCCATTGAAATATACAGGTACAGTGTTGTGTCACCATGGGATCGTTACATGAGCAATTGACCTGTTAAGTCTTGTTAAGAACTTATTTTAGGGGCTGGAGAGATGGCTCAGCGGTTAGGAGCACTGATTGTTCTTCCAGAGGACCTGAGTTCAATTCCAAGCACCCACATGGCAGCTCACAACTGTCTGTAGTTCCAGTTCTTAGTACCAGGCAAGCACCAAGACAAATAAATAAAGTTTAAAAAAAAAGAACTTATTTTATGCCATATTGGGTTTTTCTCTTGGCTGCTTGCAAGAGTCTGCCTTTACCTTGACAGTTTGACTCTGCTGTGTCACAACATGGGTATCTTTGAGATTGTCCTCCTTGAAGCGCACCTGATATGTTGGATTTTGGAGTTATGTCTTTATTCACCTTTGAGAAGCCATGTGCCATTAGTTCTGAGAAAGTTCCTTTTCCTTGCATCTGCTGCTTTTTGGGTGCTGGAAATGTTATACTGATCTGCTGGACAGTGGCCCGCAGGTCCTTCAGGTCATGTTCCCTTTCTTCATTTTTTTTTTGAATATCTGTGATTCTGGGTTAATGATAGCAATAGTCTAACTTTTGATTTTCTGATTCTTGCTTTGGTTGCTTGGATTTGTGAAGCCTCCAGGATGTTTTTCTTTCTAGTAAGTTTTCTTTTCCACTCCCCTGAAGTGTTGCACTTGAAATGTGAAATGTGTAGGATTCTTTTCTCAGGGGCTTGGATGTTTGAACACTTGATGTCCATTTGATGATGCTGTTTGGGGAAGTAGTGGAACCTTGGGGGAGGGCTTTGAGAGTTCATAATCTTGCCCTGCTTCCACTTTCTTCTTTTTGCCTTTGCCTTACTTGAGGATGTGGTCTCTCAACTTCCTGCTCTGGTTGCCATGCCTTCGAGCTACCACACTCCTCCCACCATGATGAATTCTTACTCCTCTGGAACCATAGACCCAAATAAACCTTTCCTCCAGTAAGCTGCCTTGGGCATGTTAGCTACTGTAAGTACCAAATAGATGAACTTTGAAAATATCATAGGAGAAAGAAACAAGTCATAAAAGGCTGTATAAGTAGAAAGAAAATTAATTGATACCAGACCTTGGAATGAACACGTAAGAGGTAACTGCAAATGTATACAGGATTTATTTGTGCACTCAGAAAGTTAACTGGGGCTGGAGAGGTTGCTCAGTGGCTAAGAACACTGGCTGATCTTCCAGAGGACCTGGTTTCCCAGCATGCACTTGGAGGCTCTCAACTCTCTCCAGTTCCAGGGAATGTGACCTCTTCTGTCCTCCATGAGCACTAGACATGCAAGTGGTACAATGACAGCCATGTAGGCAGAAGGCCCATACACATAAATAAAATAAAAATATGTTTTAAATCTTAATAATGTTCTGAGCTGTATCTTGGTGATGGTCCCTCAACCTTTTGATCCAGCTCCTTCAGCTCCCTTGAGTAGCTCTTTCCCAGGCAGTGACTGTAGCCTGGACACTTTAGGGTTACCCCACCTTAGAATCCTGTACCTCCTCCCATATGAGTCGGGGATCTAGAAGACTGCACAGGACACTTGGGACTGGAACAGAGATGAATACACCACTTTCCCCTGCCTCATTGGTTACCATCACCCTCTCAAGGGAGCTTGCAAGTGTGGTCTTCCTGCAAGCCACCAAAGAGGGATCTATAATGACAATTAGGTTATAGCAAAGCCTCGGGGTAAGATAAAGAAGTGAGAAATATCTTATTCATGAAATTAGAGACAAAAATACCATTGGTAGGTAACCAGCTATAAAATAGCAAGTGACTTAAACCCAGAGGTTCCTGGAGCTAAAAAAGAAAGAAGAAAAGTCTAAACATGGCCGTGAACATATCTGCAGTATATTTTTTCCTGGCAAATACACTAAATTGCCTTCCTCTTCCTCTTGATGCATGTTCTAGTAGCACACACACTGCTTTGAAGCTAACGATGCATTTCTCAGACTCTATGCAGCAAAGATAACAAACGTGTTTCAGCTTCTGCGAACACGCTCACAGGATGTTTGGGTTCAGTGCAAAGTTAAATGGAGAAAGTAGAGGTTTAAAAAAGCCTAAAGCATCCATTTAAGCGGTCTAAACCTAGAATTGTGTCATAGTCTGGAGCCAATGTCCTGGTAGAGGTTTCTCATCTTCAGATTGTTGCTAGGGAGACTGGTCCTAGCGCCAGCCATTGTTATTGTTGATACTGTGCCTGCCGGAGTCTCAGAGTAATGTGATACTGGGGCCAACAATTGGAATCCAGATTCCCCAGTTTCTGGATTGCGGCAAAGAAAGCCTTGGCAGACCAGTTTTGCCGTGTTGTTCTGGGAGTCATTCCTGGTTGCCCAGCCTAGAAGCCTGTTCCTTCCTCCTTTTCAGCAAGTTTGCAACATGCTTAATTTTCGAGATTAAATTCCTTTTTGCTTAAAATAGCTAGAGGGCCTTCTGTCTATGGACAAGAATCACAAATGATTTGATATTTAAGTGAAAAATGCAGGCCACTGAACAGTGTCTTCCCAACAGCAGGACTAAGCCCTATAGTTAACCTTTCCAGTCAAATAGACAGGGAAATAAGTGGGAAGAGAGAAATTGATAGCTGTTCCACTGAGAAGGTAATAGACTAGCTCTGCATTATTATTCTCTTTGGATTTCATGTGTTTGGCTTTATTGTTATGTGAAGTGAATTTTCGTCTGGCAAGCTTCTAAGGTCTGAGGCTAGGCCAGTGTGTGTGAAGTATTCGCAGGAGTCTTTGTTTTGCTTTGATACAAGTATGATTAGGAGGTGGTTACCAATGAACAATGACCCTTCTTAAGAGGAGGGGATGTGCCCTGGCGCATGAGCTCACAGCGGGAAGCACCTGAACAGGTCAGGAGCAGAAGCAGCAAGGGAAAAACTCTGACCCAGTCGTTGTTGTGGTTTCTGTGGGAAAGAACGTGCAAAGCAGGGGTGAGCAGGTTTATGACTGGCTAGGTTAAGACTGTTGTTACCTGGTTCCAGGTTCTGGGATGACTAGGGAAAGGAACCTTGTAAGAAAAACACAAAAGCACAAGCACACAAGGTGGGGAGAGTGATTGAAACCAGGGGAGGAGGTGCTTGCCCAAAGTCCCAGACTCTGGGAGCCGAGGTGGAAGGCCTATCTGAGCCCAGGAGTGGGAGATTAGTCTCGGGGACATAGCCAGACCTTGCCTCAAAAAATAAGAGAACATAAAAAATGACCAAGGATGTGTCTTCAGAGTTGGCTGGCTTGCATTTGAAGAATGTGCAGTCTGGCAAGTATGTGTTCTTTCTCTGAAGTGGCCACTTCTGAAATGAGAATCCTCTCAAGGATTAGCCAAGATCTAGATGCCAAACACCAAGAAGGCAGGAAATGGGGGCCACTGGGTGGCTCAGTGCATAAAGGTGCTTGCTGCCAAGTCCCATGACCTGGATTTGTTCCCTGGAACCACCTGCTGGAAGGAGAGAACCAGCTGCTACAAGATGTCCTCTGATCTCCACACATGTGCAGTGTCACAGAGAGAGAGAGAGAGAATAAATACATAATAAGAAATATAACACTTATCTAATATTTTTGTTTCAATTAGAGAAAAGCGGTTGCAGGAATGGAAAGCACTTAAGAAGAAACAAAAATTTGGGGATCTGAGAGAAATATCTGGAAATCAGTATGTGAATGAAGTTACAAATGCAGAAAAAGACTTGTGGGTTGTGATTCATCTATACAGATCAAGGTAATTACCACAGCATCTCAGAATGTTGGTGTCATGGTGCTTTAAAAACACTCGTAGCTTTAGGGTCTATGATGGATACAATGAGGAATATTTAACAGAAAGAAAAGCATATTAAACGTGAATACATTATAGAATTTTATATTTAAGGATTAAATTAAGCATGCTAAAATATTATTTCTAATATGAATAATGCCACATTTGTTAGAAAAGGGATCACTGGTAATTAAACCTCCTATATCTCCTCTCTCTCAATAATCTGACCTCAATCTCAGCCAAAGATAGTATTGAACAGGTCTTCTGCCACACACACACACACACACACACACACACACACACACACACACACACACACAGAGTCCTGAGATTAGTATTACCATCATATTTGTTTTATGATGTGCTGGGGATCAGACCTAGGCCTTCATGCATGCCAGGCAAGCCCTCCACAGCTTAGCTCCGTTCTTGGGATCTTCTCAGGCTCATGAATCTGGCAACTCTGAGCTTTCTAAAACTTGTAGAGTTCTAGAGTTTCCTGGCCTCTTAAGTGTCCTTAGCTTCCTGCGTCTTAGAGTTCTCCTGCTTTCCTACAGGAGGAAATGTTTCAACTCTGGGGAAATAACACAGCAAGTTCTCATTCTTGGTGTTGGTTTCAAAAAAGAAAAAAAAAGAGTTTCTTAGATTGGGAAAGTAGACAGGCTTGAATGAGGTATTTTAGATGAACTTTACAATGTGAACAAAAAAGTACAGACGTCCAAAGCATCGCAATGCTTCCAGAGTTTTGAGTCTCAGATCTGCTTCAGTCATAAAGTATGAGTTGGTGTGAGGCAGGTTTCCATGCTGGATTTTATGCCAGTGAGGAGGAGCCACTAAAGGTTCTTAAGCTTGGGCAACACGTATAATCTCAGGGTTATATGAGGACACTTGTATGCTGTGTTCTCTTTGTAAGTAGAGCCAAGGATGAATATGGGGAACAAATCTGGAAACAGAGTTAGGGTGACTTAGTGTAATTCAGATAAGGAGCAAGTGGAACAGTGGGCAAGGAGGGGAGGTGGGGCAGGTAAACAGGAAGGTGGTGTTGATGTGACTTGATTTCTGAGTAGATATTAGAGAGAGATTTTTGGCCTGAGCCAATTTAAGAAATATATATATATATATAAAAGATCAGTTTTTTTCCCCTTCCTTTTGAGCATAAGGTTGGGTAAGGAAGGAAAATGAAATCTATTAGTTGCTTGAAGAAACATTTACATTTAACATAGAGACAGAAGAGAGATGTCAGAGAACCTCAAAGGAAGTTAATAGAACGTGGTATCACAGAAACCAAAGTAGAGCATCCCAAGGACAGAGGTGACCAAAATGCAAGAGGGCAGCTTTTGTTGTTGTTTGAGACACACATATACAGAGACACACAAACACACACAGACACAGAGACACACACACACAGAGACACACATCTTTTCAACTTGGTTGTGACTATTAGGAAAGAAAGTGATTATTAGAAAGGGATGCAAAGTTATAAAATTTTCTTTTAAAAAAACCCTAAGATTTTAAACTTTAATATCTTCATGTGAAGAGAAGAAACTCTTTGGAGAAGATAAAATGATAACACAGGACAGAGAGACAGAATGAAACCAAGGAGTGTGGAAGGAAGTGGAGGTGTGTGTGGGTATAGTGTGCAGGGAGTTAGCCCTGAAGCCACCCTCTAAGCTCAGAGTGGTAGACAAGAGGAAGGGGCAGATGGAAGAGGGTATGTATGGGTGGGAGTTCTGTGGTGGACAGAGCAGAAAGAATTACAAGTTTGGGATTCTGCTTTCAATCACTTTCCATTTTGGATGAGAAATAACTCTGGATACTGGGATCCAGGATGCAAAAGACTATGGGTGAAATTTGTTAGGGTCAAGAAAACCCAAGAAGTCTGAGGTGAGACACTTTGGATGTGAGCACCTATGAAATTAAACCAAAGAGTGACAAAAGTTGGATCCCTTTATTTCAGCTCAGGACTGCCCTAGATTTCCTAGACATGCCTGCTTTTCATCCTGTGTTCTTCCACCTAGGATGCTAAGCGATTAAAGTATGCTAAGTGGAATGTAGTTTACCTAAATTAGGATGCAGACTCTCAGGATACCAGCATCATTCCTAGAGTACAAATCTGATTTTATATAAAAAGAAAAGCTCTATAAGCTTCACTGATTTACTAGACTAAAAGGAGCAATCTGCATTTGAAACACTGTGACTCTCTTTTTTAGCATTCCCATGTGCTTGTTGGTGAACCAACATCTGAGCCTCTTAGCAAGAAAGTTCCCAGAAACTAAATTCCTTAAAGCCATCGTGAATAGCTGCATTGAACACTATCATGACAGCTGTTTACCAACAATTTTCGTTTATAAAAATGGTCAGATAGAAGGCAAATTCATTGGAATTATAGAATGTGGAGGGATAAATCTCAAGGTGGAAGGTAATGATGTTATTTTTTTAAATGTTTATAAAAGTAGCAAGTGAAAAGTTCTCCAGATAAACAAAGATGAAAGTTTATTTCTTTGAAACAGAGTTTCTTTCCCATTAATTTTCTTCTCTTTTTAAGATTAAAAATTTTCTAATATGTTTAAGTGTTTGCCTGAGTGTGTGTGTGTGCATGTGTCCCTATGCCAATGAGCATGTCGGTGCCCATAGAAGCCAGAAACAGGTGTTGCATTCCCTGGAACTGGAGTTACAGGCGCTCATGATCTGTCATGTGGGTGCTGGAATCCATCTCTCCAACCATTTCTCTGGCCCCCATTCAGTTCCCTTTTAAAATCCCTCCAGATAGCTTTCCTCTTGTCATGCTCATAGTATCATAGCACTTTTTGCTTAAAATGCCTAATGGTATCTGTCTAAAATAACTTTAAAAATATAAATCATTGAGTTTTGAATCCAGTCTCCCTCTGCACCTGTTTCTCAGGCTGGGCAGTGTCTGCCTTAGTTGGGTAGACCTCGTCACTGGAGACCCCAGACAGAGCTTTGCTCTCACGTTTTCTTCCTAACTTCCTCACATTAACCTCCCAGTCCAAACCCTGCTCCTCAGGCCTCCTCCTTCCATATCCCACCATGCGTTCCTAAACTAATGAAGCCTCTTGCTCTTCTCTGGGGGATTTGTCTTGTATATTCCCTGTACTACCTATACAGAGTTGCCCTGGGTTTGTTAACTGATAATTCCCCATGACTCTTCATCTCTGGAATAGGTGTGGGACAGTCTTCTATCATTTTCTTTTCAATAGCACACTGCACAGGACTTTATATTTTTACCTCCTAAAGACTTTTTCTTGTCTGGATACTGTTTTGACCTATTTTATGAAGCTGAACTTATCATTGTTGTGTTAGATTATGCCATCCAGGGGCACTGACATTCGCATTGCTGTGTTGCTGTAACTTTCCTCCACAGGCACAACTCTTCCCATCTTGATTGTGAACCTCTGGATCCATTGGACAGTAACTTTCATTCTGTCCTCTCTCCTACCCGTCTACTTCCTGTCCTTGTAAAATTGGTGATTTTAGGCATACCATATAAGTAAGATAGTACTGCTTTTTTCCTTTTTGTCTGATATCATTCAGCATAATATTGTCAAGGTTCATCCTTTCAGAGAGTGTCAGGTTTTTTGTTTTGTTTTGTTTTGTTTTGTTTTGTTTTTTTTGTCCCAGGGTCTACATAGGCCACATTGCAGGCATGCATCCTTCTTCAATGGACACTTTAATTTTGCTTTTACCTTTTTATTGTTATGGATAATGCTATCCCATGGATGTACAAATCATCTGTTCAATAATTTTGGAAATATACCCAGAATTAATTGCTAGGTCATATGGTTATTCTATATTTAGTGCTCTACCCTTGAACTATAATTTCAGCACTACAAAATAACCGATCACTGTTTAAATTTGGAATATTAGTGGAGTTAAGCATGCTTTAGGAGATATTGGTCATTTGGTCTCTTCTATTTGCTTTGTTCATTTTCCAGTGTATTCTTTCACTGAATTAAAGAAGTTCTATCTCTTGCTTCTGTGGCATCACACACAGGTTCTGATAGCTTACCACTTCAAATTTCCTTCCTCTTGGTATCTGTATTTATCTGGGGTATATGTGATTGGGCCCAAGCTCTCCACCACTGAGCTGCACTTTCAGACCAACACTCTTTCTTTCTTTCTTTTTTTCTTCAGACTCCAGTTTAAACAATCTTCCCTTTGCCTCTCAAATAGCTGAGGCTCTGGGTAGGCATACCTGGGTCTAGCTTCATTTTAATTGTCAGGCAAAAATTATATTAGCAGAGTTAAACTTATTAATCTTGTTAAATTATACTTACTGTGCTTCTCTTTAAAAACCATTATATATTTTTTCAAGATTAAAAAGATTTCCCCTATATTTTCTTTTAATAATTTTATTTTTATTTTTTGCTCATGTCTTAAATAAAATTGTAATGAAGTATTATAAAGAATGGATCTAATTTTTTTCTGTTGTCCCAATGTCATTTACAGAAACTTCATTTCCCACTGTTTAAAAATTTAATTTAAACTGCAAAGTATGTATAATATACACCTTTACAATCTTAACTGATTTTCTTTTCAACTTATTCTGCACATTTCTTTTTGAGGCGAGATCCTTCCCACACTGACCTTGAACTTGGGATCCTCCTGTTTCAGTTTTCCTAGCAGCAGCAGTATAGATGGGTGCTTCCGAGCCCGCAGTTTCCTTCCTTTCTGAGACTAGATGGACAGTCAGGCTCCATGTGTCCTTGATCTATAATAAACACAGCTGCTGTGAACGTGACTAGACACCTGCTACTGTACTTCTTCTCTCAGTCCTTCTGCCAAAACCCAGAGCTGCGACTTCCAGATCACACACTAACTCAGAAGTTCTTTTAGGAATTGCCATACAGTATTCATAGCTGCTATTACCACATCACACTCTACCCAACAGTCTTCAAGGCTCTCGAGTTCTCTTTGACCCTTTCGACACTAGTTAGTTTTTTGTTTTTGAAAACAACCATCCTGGTACATGGAGTAAGGTGTTTTCTGTTTCTGCTGTAATTGTTAAATGTGTCAATTTATTTCTGAGATCTCTACTGTGTTTTTTTTTTCCATCCTTGTATTAATGGAACACTAAAGTTAGTGTTATATTTTGGTAACTTATATTTTTCTTTAAAAAAAAATCTCCCATTAACAGTCTAACTCATTTTTCAGGTGTGTTGGTGTGTGTCTTCCCAATAGTCCTATTTTTTTAAATAAATATTGATTTTTTAGTCTTTATGAACTGCTCAGTTACTCACACCTGTACTAGAGCTTTGTTTTGTTAGGGTTTTTACTTTGCAGTGCCCATTGATGTCCTGGGAATGATGGTATCTTGTTAGTTTGGTTATGAGCCATGTAAATTCTTTGTTGCTTTATTTCTTCCTTATAAGCATTTCTCCCAGCACTCAGATACTAATTGCTCTGTCTTAGGGTTTCTGTTGCTCTTGCAGACACCATGACTGCAGAAACTCTTAGACAACATTTAATGGAGTGTCTTAGAAGTTGAGTCCATCATCATCGTGCAGGCAGACATGGGGCTAGAGCTGAGAGTCCTACAATTTGATCAGAGGCAACAGGAAGCGAACTGAGTGTCACACTGAGGGAAGCTTGAGCAAAGGAGACCTCAAAGCCCACCCCCACAGTGACACACTTCCTCCAACAAAGCCATGCCTCCTAATAGTGCCACCCCCTTTGGGGATCATTTTCTTTCAAACCACCACATGCTCCAAAGATCCAATGTTGATATTCCTGGCTATCTCCAATACTTTTGTCTTCCCATTTCTACCACAATCTTTGATCCTATCCCTTCTTTCTGCTTCTCCTTAAGTTTATGATTTCTCCCTCTCTCCTTTTTTTATGTGGTGGGGTGGGACTTGTGAGAGTCCTGCGTCAGCTTCCCAGATGCTGGATGCTGGGATGAATGCATTAACCACCACATCTCCCTTATTAGCTTCTTGGTGTATACTTTTGACTTGCTTGTTTTTAGTCACTTTAAGATGAATATCTTGCCCATTTCCCCTGCTATGGATAACTTTACCCAATGTGATTCTGATAGTATAATCCTTGGTCATTTAGGTTTAAATGATGTTTACTTCCACACTATTAGTTTCTACATTTTATCTATTATGTAGTGTGTATTGTGTGTGTATGTGTGTGTTGTGCACTGGCATTTCATACTGTGCATGTTATGTGTGTGTACTAGTGTGTGCATGTGGTCAGAGGATAACTTAGAAGTCAGCTCCTGCCCTTCACCATGTGGGTCTCAGGGATCAATCTCAGGTTGTCTGTCAGACTTGATGGCAAGCAACTTGATCCCAAGAGCCCTTTCACCAGCTTCCGTTTCCATAATAATTTTATCTATGTCAATTTGTATTTCATGTAGATGAGAAAGTTATCTCCATTTTCTCAATATTTTTATCCAGTTTACTGATGGCTTTTTATCCTTGTAGAACTTGAATGGAAACTATCAGAAGTTGGCGCAGTACAGACTGACTTGGAAGAAAACCCAAAAAAAGGCATTGCAGATATGATGGTTTCTTCAATTAGAAACATTTCTATTTATGACAGTGATAGCTCCAACAGTGATAACGACGCCAAGTAGAGCTGGTTAATAAATAGCTTTAAAGTATAAGTATTGACTGGTTCATTTCCTACTGACTTTAGAGCCAGACAAAAATCTTACTTCCACTTTTATGTAAGAATTATAGCCTACGTGTCAATTGAAATTTTTCAAGTATTTAAGAACACTGTCTCTTGCAAACATGAATTTTTTACTCCTTAATATTTTTCTGACTTTTTTTTCTTACTCCTGTTGGAGAAAACCGACAAATACTTTAAGTCCTCTGTGTTGCCTAATCCCTTCCAAAACTTCCCATGGAAAAAATATAACCTTATCAATAAATTAATGCATTTTATAAGTATGCCCACACGTGAATGTGAATGTGGAGGTCAGGGGTTGATACTGGCTGCCTTGCCTTACTGCTGTCCATCTTTCTCTGAGATAGGGCCTCTCATGGCAAAGCTGGACTGCCTGAGCACCGAGTGCTCTCTCTCCCTTGTCCCTGGGTTCTGTCGTTCTGCTTCCCAGAGCTGCACTACAGGCACACAGTGTTGCACCTAGCTTTGACATAGATGGTGAGGTCCTGGATTAAGGCTCATGTTTGCAGATTGTCTATAAACCATCTTTATAGACCCCAAGTTAATATAATTTAGAGTCTATTTTCTAGGAAAATCCAATCAAAGAAATGTTTACTTAGCTATATCCATTTAATTACTGAACTCCTTAAGAAATGGATGGATTAAGTCTTGTTCAAGATAATAACAATTGTGAGATGAAAGAAAGAGCTGTGTTATTGTAAAGTCACAATGCAGCTATTGTGCTATATCTAGTGCATGTAAGCATGAACATTAGTTTTCCTTCCAGTGAAACCAAGTGTAAAACATCTCCACAACGTAGTCTTCTTCTTTTATTTTAAATTTTATTTACTTTTATCTGTATGGGTGTCTGGCTTGCATGTCACTCTGCACATCACCTGAGTCTGGTGCTCAAAAAGGCCAGAAAGGGCATCAGAACCCCTGGAACTGGATTTACAGCGCCTTGCGAGCTGCCACGGTGGTGCTGAGATGTGCACCCAGGTCCTCTGAAAGAGCAGCCAGTGTTCTTAACCACTGAGCCATTACTCTAACCCCTCTTTCCTTTTTTTTTTTTAAGTAGTTGTTTACTTCTTTTTAATGCTAAAATTAGCTTAAATAAAATGTTAACTTTTCCTTCATAACTCTGGTCCATCTAGTAATAAGGGTTTATCCACAAACACAATTCTGAAGACTAACATTTGTTAACAAAAAAGAAAAAAAAGAAAAGTACAATTGCAGTATATTAGAACAGGATGATTATGTGAGATTACATCCTCACCCTTCCACAAGATTTCTACACACATTCTTTTAGCAGAGATTCATGCTTATTATTATAAGCCTCTACTATTTCATAAATACATTTGTCATTTCAGTAGGATATTTGTCAGTCTGTGAGAAAATTGATATGTTACATTCTCTACCATATTGAATGATTCAATAGGGTAGAAACTTGAGTTTTTAATTGCCCATTACTCAATAACTGTGACTTATGAAAGCAGACACTTTCTATTTTATTGTATTTTTAATTGTCCTTGACAACTGTGTGCTATTGAAATTCCCCTTCTCTACTTAACAGTGTCTTATTCAAGTATCCCCCTAGTGTTATGGGCATTTTAGAAAACCTGTTAGAAGTGCATGATGTCTGGCCCTATCCAAACACATTGGGTTGAATTTTCACTTTAATGAGATGCTTAGGTGATTGGCATGTGCATTAAAATTCCAGGAGCACTAGGCATCAAATCCCTTAAAGCTTGAGTGTATTAACTTCTCCCACACTGGGTTATTACATCTACCAGAGTGGAGACTCCAATTTCAGTTCCAAATGAAAATTAAATTCAAGGTACCCTGAAGGTGGAAGGGGCTGCCTTAAGACAGGGTCTGGCTATGGAACCAAGGCTGCTCCCAAATGGGCTGTGCTGTAGCTTGTTCTTTTTCTTCCTTTCCCTGGTCCATCTCCAGGAAACTTGGAAAAGAGGGATACACTTAGACTGCCTAAAATCCATACTGCATCCATGTACTTGTTCTTTAATGAGGCTTGCTGAGTTATCCTAGAAACTGAGTCAGCCTCCCCGGCACAGACCCATGCTCAACACAGACACAGATCAGGTTTAGCCCCATCTCTGCTGATCTCTTAGCCTCCCCGTCTCCCTCACAGAAGTACACCTAGCCTTGTTGTTAGAATTTCCCTTCTCTGTATGTGTCAAAATGGTTCAAACCCAGACAGTACTTTCAGCCAGTCAAAAACATGAGAAATATCCACCCAGACCATAGCAAATGATGAGGATGTGTGCTTTGATTTACTTCTCAACCCACCTCTGGCCAGCCGTTTCTCTTCAAGACTCCTTCCTGTTTTGGTAATATTGGGTGATAATCTTAAATGTGCCTCTAGATGAGATTACAGTCTCAGTTAAGACTGTTACAGTTTAACTTTTGTTTGGTTTGATGCTATTCAGGTCCTAGTCACGTAACATGGAATGAAAAGGCAAGGGAAGACAAAGGAAGGCAAGAAGCTATGGTAGGACACACAGGTAGAAGAACACAGGGTTAGGGCAGCCAGGGCTGAAACATTATTGAGACTGGTTTAAAAAAAGAGCCAGGAGCTGGAGATGTAATAGAGGGGTAGAGTGTTTTGATCCTCAGTGTAAATGACTGTGCGCACGTGTGCGCGCGCGCGTGTGCACACACACACACACACACACACACACAGACACACACACAGGAGGAAGAGGCAGCCACAGCAGCAACATAGTTTCAATGAATCATACTCCTAAGTATTCCTCCTCTTAGGTGCTGTGCTTGAGTGTGCAGTTAGAGGTAGCCAGGTTTCTAGCATCAAATATTAGTCATTACTTAGAAGATGAGATTCTTAGCTCTTTGCTCCCTGCTTTGGACTTCACATCATATGCTAGTGCTAACATCCTCTATTCCAGTGGTACACATATTATACAGGTGGTGGCTTTCTCAATCAGTGTCACATGTTCTTACAGTGACTTATCTATTCCAGTGCTGAATACTACACAAGGGGTAAACTTTATTTATAGTGACACACATATAGGTGGTAACCTTATTAAAGTCTCCTGTTCTTACTCAGACAATTCTATAATAGTGTTCCACATTCTTCTGGATTCTCAAATACCAGTAGGACAACAGTACTAGTCACATGATCTTTCCCCAGTGAATTCCAGTTTATCCCTCTATACTTTTATATAAATTTCTATTTACTTGGCAATCTACCTGCAATCATAGTTGGGGACATAAAAATATAGCATCTCTATTCTCATTCTCTCAACACTTACTCACCTCAGATATTGAAATAAATGCTGTAAATAAATAGTAAATAAAACATGTGTTTCCTTTCCTCTTGAAGTATATCATCTGAGAGATGGTTAATAAGACATTGAACATAAACAAATACATATGCAACTAAGAAGTATTACGGGAGAAACAGTGAAAGGAGAAGCCGTGGGTACTGTGGAAGCAGGCGGAAGAAGAGTATGAACACTTCAGTATACCAAGCGCTTTTGCCACATCAGAGTTGAGGAGGCAGGAATAAGAATCGGTACAGCAGCAAGCAGGCAAAGGCTCAGGCCTGTGTCCACGCCTGAAAGTGGGTGGTGACTAGCAAGGAAGTGAAGATGTTTCTGGAATGTCACAGGGGCAAATGGTAGGCTTGAGGTTCAAGGCAGGCACAGGGCAGACCAAACAGGGTTGCAGCCATGATGAAGCACTGAATGAACTGCAAACAGAAGCTGTAGATGGAAAAGTGATTTCTCTCACTTTTAAAGACAGGGTCCTGCTAGGTAGCCTAGGTTGACCTTGAACTCACCATCCCACTGTCTTGGCCTTCCTGATGCTACGATTACAAGTATGTACCGATATTAACCACTCACAGTTTCAAAAGAGTATTTCTCTTTTGTGGGCCATACATGAAGAAGCCAAGGAAGGTGTCAAGTAAGTAATTGGATGCGTGTCTGAAGACCGAAGGAGTAGAAGCCATAGTCTAAACTCTTGAGTCAGTGTAGCCATTCCTGGGGCTCCCAGGAGATGTAAAGGGAAACAATCATTTCTACCACCTCAAGCCACAGCTCTCCAAACTTCTTAGTTTTGTATTTTATGGGCCATACTCTGAAGCTCGGGGAATTACTGGACTCTGAGTGTCCCTCAGCTTATGGAGAATTAGTAACATTTTAAGCCTGAACTTTTGATTATAAATTCCATAATACTACAGGTATTACTGAAATCCTCTCTATTTTAAAAGACCCAAGCAATAGAGCTGTGAATATTTAAAAACTGTACAGTCTTCTTTTGGATGCCTGAAGCTTCCAACTCACCTAAAAGTATGGTATAACTGGTTACGTCAATGGCGGGTGTGAATGGTATGAAAGTGCAGACTCTGCTTTATGACTAGTGGAACATGGAGAACCAGGGCAAGAATCCCAACAAAGAAGACAGCTCAACTCATGGAAGGAAAGTGATTTTTTAAAGTAGCCAAACAATATCCCCAAGAGTGCAGAGTGGCACATGAAACCCAAAAAGTTCCTTAAGGCTTATGGCCACAAGGAAGGAAGTATGCTAGATGCTACCTGGTGCTAGTGATGTCATGAATCTTGAAAGAGAACCTACAATTGCCACATTACTAATCCAGCAAGAGTCCTAACTACATTCTAAACATTAATCCTTCTACCCACAGAGAGTATAGGTCTCACCCTTCATCAAAGAAACTTTTTTTTTTCTTTTTGCAACAAGTGGAGATCATTGCAGAAAACCACAACAGATCAAAAGGCAGAGTGACTGAATGGTACCCAGCCCCAACTGAGACATCTGTAACACAGTTCCTGTACGTAAGGCTCAGGAATGATAGTGAAGAGGAGGCAGAAAGATTATAAGAAACAGAGAAACAAAGTTTACTGTGAGATTGTGTTTCTTAGAAATGTCAGAGAAGCCACAGCTATGAAGTCTCAACAATATGGCCGCCTAAAGAAGCCAGAACAAGGAAGACATCAATAGAAGGGGTATCATGGGGCCCCAACCCTTGACAAAGAACTACAGGCAACTAAGAAATGCTAAAATCAAGGGAAAACAGTCTTCCCCAGAGATGAGCCCCTAAATTGCTTATCCAATATTGTGTCCAACCCTGAAATCATAGCCATACAGGTAACATTTTACAAACTAAGCAGGCTGTATTTATATACTTAGGAATGCAGACACACAACAGTTAAGAGAAATAGAGACATGAGTTTAGTTGAAGAACTTTATGGGGAAATCAGTTGGAAAGGATACTGGAAACATTCGGTTTAAATGGCCATAAGGCACACAAGAGTTTACAGAACACATAACACGTGTTTAAGGCCATATTTAGAATTAGGACTGATTTAGGATTTATGAAACCATGAAGCAAAAGTTTCGTTTGATGGAAACACAGAATGTTGTGGAGAAAACTTTTCCCCTCCTTGGAGAGAATATGGGGAAGGGAGCTGTAAACTGAACCGTGGGAATAATCAAACCATGACAGGGTTGAGCAGGAAGGAAATCAAGGGATTATCCACAGGTCTCCGTAAATTATTAAACACAAAATGTGAGAGAGGGAGGGAGGGAGGGAGGGAGGGAGGAGCCAGATGACTAAGAGGACCATGAAATCATTAAAAGGGGCAAAGGTCATTTTGAAGATTCTTATATATAATGTACTAGAGAAGACTGAATATAAGAAAAGAGGACTGTTTATAGACTAAAACTGAAACATTTAACTTAGGAAAAACAGGTTCTCTTGTTTGGCTGCAACCTACTTCACCAGCATTATTAACCTTACTTCCTTTTTTTACTGCCTACCAGTAATCAAGACTCTACCTTGTAAGTGGCAGAAAAGCTTTCATTAATTTAAGCACTAAAACAAACACATTCAGTAATTTATTGATTACTTTAACTGAAATTTCCAGCAGAATTTAGCCCCCATCACTAGGTACCAAGCATGTGGGCTACATCTTCATCTTTGAATCTGTTTGTTTGTTGTTAGTTTTCCTTCGTGGTGCCTTCTTTTATCATTAGTCACACAAGAAAAGGCTGTATTCTTCCACATTCAAATCCACTGGAAAACAGTCTGGGTAGCACCTGCCAGGCCGAGAGAACCCATACATGGTTTCCACCTTCACAGTGCGCTGCCTGGACCACAGGGACTGAATGGAGAATGGGTAAGTTGTTCAAAGAAAATGAACCAGAGCAGCAGATGGATTCGGAACAGCAGAAATGTGCAGTAACAGCCTTTCGATGGCGAAATGAACAAAGCATGCACCAAGTTAAAGTTCTGGCAGGGTCTGGCTATGCAGCCCGGATTCCGCAGGAATTTGAGGATTCTCCTTCCTCCCCATTCACACTGCTAGGAGAGAACGCAGCTAAATTCTCTGGTTTTGAAGTTGACCAAGAATTTAATTCTTACTCAGGTGGACAGAACCTTGGAGAGAGTATTTTGAGGCTAAAATGTGCAGGTTTATTTATTGTCTTCTGTTTCATGTCCAAATTGATTTTTAAAAGAAATTACTAGAAATTAGGGCTCTATAAAGGCTTCCTTCCCAGGGTGCAGTGGCCTCGAAACTAGTGTAACCTGGGGTCCGAGTTCATCCCTGGAGCCATCCTCATCTTTTACAGTGCCGCTTGCCTTTTCATAAAAGGAGCAAACACATCCGACCTTTTGCAGCCGAAGTCACTCGGGTCACCCATACCCAGCTCCGGGGAACCACCGGGAAACCGAGTCCCCAGCAGTCCACGCACCTCCGGGAGAGGAAGCCGACCTCTTCCAAGTCGGGTTGGAGAATTTAACTTGGCCTCAACTATGATCTTTTGCTTTTCCAGGGACAGAGGCTCCCCTCCGGTCGGCGGCTCCCACCGGCAGGGAGCTCCGCATCTCGGGGAACCCAGAGCCGCCCAAACCGCTGCCGGCGGCCGCACCCTCCGCCAAGCTCCGCCTCCCGGCCCGCGCGGGGAAGGAGGCCCCGGGGCATCCCGGCTTCCCTCTGCGGCCACAGAGCGAGCACACGCCGGCCCGCAGAAGTGGGGTTCCCTCGGGCGTCGGGGATCTCCGGGAGCGGCGCGGCGAGGGACCGCTCGGTGCTGCCTAACGGAGAAAGTGGCGTGCGCGCCCAGACGCGCTGGGGAAGACGGCGGCGAGGGGAGGGGCGAGTGCAGAGCCCGGCGGGCCGCGGAGCCCCGTGTCCACGACGCATGCGCCGGGAGGGAGCGCAATCACGGACCCGACTGGCGGCTACCGTCAGGAGAGAGGAAACCCCGGACGGCGAGAGCGCCAAGGCAATCTGGCCGCCGCCGCGCGCGCTCCCGGTGAGTGCGCCCCACAGGGTGGGCCCCGGGCTGACGCGCGGCGGGCGGCTGGCCTCGGCGGCGCATGCGTGCTTCCGGAGCCGGTGGAGGAGGGGAAGGCCGGGAGGGGGAGGAGCACGGCAGTAGCGGTGAATTTGGAGGGGTGGGTTGGGGGCGCGCAGCAGCCGGCCCGGGTGCTGCTGGCTCCCGGAGCCGCGGCGTTTCCTGGTCCTTACGGCCCGGCAAGTCGCCAGTGTCCGCGGCCAGAGTCCCGAGTGGGGGAGGGAGGAAGCCGGAGCCTCAGGCGGCCGCACGGTGAGGACACGGGCGGGCACGGGCGCGGGGGGCGGTGTGCAGGGCCGGGGTTTGAGGGGATGGGGGCTGCCAAGGCGGGAGCTGCGGCCGGGGTCGGGCGGCCAGCGGAGCGCGGAGCTCCCGGGTGTCGCACTGAGCCGGGCCTGCGGGAAGTGTCCGTGGGCCGCCGGGGTTACCTGCGGGGCAGGGGGGCGCGGCGGGTCCTGAGACCCGGGGGCGCCGGGAGCGCAGCGCGCCTGAGCTGTGCGCGGCCCAGGCAGGCCGAGTCGGCCGCCGGGAGGACTCGCGCCTGGGACCCGCTAGGCCTTGTGACCCACTTTATTCCTGTCACCACTCGGGCACGTTTGGAGCGGCGCCCAATGGGGCGATGGGGCGGCCAGCTCCTCCGCCGAGCCCCCGCCCTCGCGGCGGCCGGCGCGCGCTGCGCTCCGCGGTCCGAGCGGCCGCCGCGGCCACCCCGGGCAGGTTCCGTTAGTTGTCGTGGTTCCGGGGCTTGGTTCGCGGGTTGCGTAGGGCCCCGGGCGTCCGACCGCTGGCGGCTTGCGGAGCTGACCGCCCTGGACGTGGTCCTGACTCTGTACGTAACGCCACGAAGTTTATATTTGTGTGTGTGTGTGTGTGTTTTGCCGCCCTGGATGTCCGAGGTAGTCAGCAGAATCCTGAAAGATAAAGAGCTTTGGCCTCTTACCTGGCAGATGACAGATCAGGATCTGGTTTGGTTTTGTTTTGTTTTAATATATATATATATATATATATATATATATATATGTATATGTATATATATTACCCCCACAACCTGAAAGGCTTTCTAGACGCTTTTAAGACAAGGACAGCAACAAACCCCGGTGTTTTCTTTTTCAGTGAAAGAAAGTCACAAGAAGAAACTTTTACAGCCATTGTTGATTCCACTAAGGCACCGATCCCTGAAATCACAAGAAAGGTACGTTTAATCAATTACATAGCTTTAATAGAGATTAGAGAAGAAAAATTGTAGATCATTTATTTTCATACCTGATTGAAAAGAAATTAATAGGATATAACTTAGTGAATGGCTATCTCTAAATCATATGCAGCAGAACAATTCAAATCTGGTTTGTTTTAAAATCTTAGAGGAAAGAAGCCTTATGTACCAAGTAGCTTACTAACTAGAGTGCCATTGGTTAGTTTGCAGGACTAGCCATGATCACCTATGAAAAAAGGACAACCCAAAACTTTGGCATAAAATGAAAAGAAAAGGAAAAGCAAGAAGTAGAATGGTGTGGATTTTGTGTTGTTTTATGTGTTGAGGGAGCATGTAATAACTATAAGATTTGCAGTGCTCTTCTGTCTGAGCAAGTCCTAGAATAATACTAGAAAACCAATAATTATGGGAAAGGGAGAAGTAATCTGAAGAGAAAATGGTGAAAAAAACAAAATGTTTTATGCATTAACGATAGTATTAATTTTTTTACTGTTTTATGGATTTGTAAACAACAAAAATTACTTAGAATAGTTTATATGCTCCTGGCAGTTTTGTAGGGAATTTTGATCATTTTCGGTATTGTTTTTTAATATTTGGAAGAATAAACTGAAGAAAAGTTTAGGATGAATTTACTGACTCTTTCCACTTTAAGAAGGTGAAGTCACAGATGAATTCAAACCCTCAAAGGTTGTTGTTTGCCTGCTGACAGTGATAACTGCATTTGTTGTCACAGCTGGATCATTCTGCTTTGATAGTGTGGTGTCTCCCTTTTATTTCTTGAGGAACTATAGTTTACATATTTTTTTCCTTTTGTCAATCCCTACCTCAAAGTTTGAACATTGTATTTACAATGATAATGAACTAGATTATTTACTTTATTGTGCTTTTCTGGTGGGAAGCTATTTCTTTAAGGAAATCAGACATGAACCCCAGTGATGAGAGAGAGGGTGGAAGGGAGGGAGGGAGGGAGGGAAGGGAAGGGAAGGAGGAGGAGGAGGAGAAGAAGAGTAAGGAAGAGATTATTTCTTACAGATAATAAAATTCAGAATAAAACATAAGAAAACTGAGCATTTTTGTGATTACACATTGTGTAAACATACATTAATGATTTTTTTTTTTCTAGTTCTGCTAGCCAGACCTCTTCAGCGAGGTTAAAACTGAAAGGGTATTATGAGAGTGATACAATTTTAGGGAGGAAATACTCAAAAACTCCCTCTAGTGACAATAATATTGTATGGAAGCTAGTTGCTGTAGGCATTTTTATTAATATTGCTAGTATTCTTTATTTTGTAGAACAGAATATTTGTATTGCTTTTGTTGTAGGTGGATAATAGTCACTCAAATGCAAAATAGCATTTATTTTTCATTTGAACTTCATGTAAGTAGATCTTTCCAATCTTAATCAGATGAGTCACATAAGTGAAGGCTGACTTCCATTCTTGTTGTTGTTGAGACAGAATCCCATGCTGAGTGTAAGCCTGGTTGTCCTGGGACTTACTGTGTACTCTAGAATGGCCTTGAACTCATGGTAATCTTCCTGCTTCAGCATCCTGAGTAGTAGGATTAGGTTTGTGCCACCACACTGGATGTATATTTCTACTTTTACGTTATATTGTTATCCAGGAATAAGTATTAACAATTGGATGTGCTGCTTTCCAAATCTTTTTTTGTGAATTATAAACATGTCCATTTTAGCCTTAAAAATTAAATTATTGAACTTTTCATGATAGCTCTTTGTGGGAGTGTTGGGGAGTCTTAGTATGTAGTCCAGACTGGTCTGGAGGTAGAGAACCTCCTGCCTCACTCAGCCATTTGAATGTTGGGGTTATGCTTGGCCAGTGATTGTTCTACCAGTTTGTCTCTACTGTTCTGCACCCTTAGGATAGGAATGACTTAGAATATGTCAGAACGTTTCAACGTGTAATGTACACCTTAGGAAATAACCTCTTACTCCCCTGTATTGAGGACTAGTTGGTGTGAAAGCATTTGCAGTTTGGAAAGATGTCATATTGATATGAATTCAGTGTAGAGACTTACATTTTAACATTTCTCTATAGTATTCTTAGGGGCCCATTTTGTAGGGTCTCAAGTATAGGCCCTTGAGGGTGAATAGGCACCTCAGCCTTGGAACTAGTGAAGAAAGGAGGGAACAGAAGAGCAGAAAGCTCAGAGATGGTGCCGTTTGTCTGCATATAATACTCAGTTAACCTTTCCCGCTGGAGTCTCTCGCTGCTTTATTTGATCATTATAAGTTAATTATACATTGATTTCAAGGTTGTTAGAAATATGAAACCAGAAAGTGTAGTTTGTCAGTGACCTGCTATCCGTTATCAAACATGTCCGGCAGGTGTGGTTCATAAGAAGAGAGAGTTTCTTCCTTTCTCACTCTTACCTCAGAGCACCACATTGAACACTTTGTTCTTCCTCTTCTTATTTTTACTTATGCTGTTGTGTCAGGTCAGGAAAACTATTTCTTTGCTCTGAATGTTTTAGTAAAACATTGTAGGGAACAAATTATTTTTAAAAGTTTCACATTTTATAACAAAACTGTCTTATTTCCTTAAAATACCTGAAGATCATGAAGCATCTTTTTTTGAAGTGTAATGTCTGTGTAGATAATACACCAGCTAATTGTATTTTGTCCTCTTCTGAGCTTTATATTGTTGGTAGAGATGAAGGAATTATCAACCTAACACCTGTAAGGTGTTACTAACTGGCTTAATTATATAATGGCATTTATAAGGAGCTTTACAACCATTTTAATAGCTCTGATAGATGTAATTTCCATAAATTAAGTGGAAAAAGAAATTCTCTATTTTCTCTGCAAATATTAAATTACCTAGACAACTTATTCTCCCAATTTTAATTCTGAGTTACCATGTTAGTTGTATAGTCTGTCTTGTCACTCAACAAAGAGAAATCATTTATAAAGTGTAAATTTTTGTTAAGATAGCTTTTAATTTTTTTTTTTTTTTTTAAAACAACCCTTTATTTATTTATTTGCCTTGGTGTTTGCCTGGAACTGGAACTACAGACAGTTGTTAGCTGCCATGTGGGTGCTGGGAATCGAACCCGGGTCCTCTGGAAGAGCAGATGGTGCTCTTAACCGCTGAGCCATCTCTCCAGCCCCAGCTTTTAATTTTTTAAAAGGACTATTTATTTAAAATTTTTATTTTGTGTGTTTGAATGTTTGGTCTACATATATGTCTGTGCACCATGTGAGTTTGGGCTCTTTTCGGGGGACAGAAGAGTGTCAGGTCTCTTGGGAACTGGAATTACAGATGTTTATGACCTGTCATATGGGTGCTGAGAATTGATCCCAGGTCCTCTGGAAGAGCAGCTAGTATTCTTAATCATTGAGTCAGCTCTCCGTTCCCTAAAGAACTTAAGGGTTTTTTTTTTTTTGGTTTTTTTTTTTTTTTTAAAGCTCTGCATTTTAAATATTTGATTTTTTTAATTAAAATGCCTTTTATTTTTATGTGGTAAGTGCTAGAATCAAAAGTGGATACCACCATGCTCAACAAACACTCTGCTTTTAAAAGAGTTCATGTTTAATTTGATATTTAATTTTTAATTTTCATTCTTAAATAGTAGAAAATAGCACATGTTGAGTCTCTTTTTTGTTGGTGGTGGTAGATTTTTTTGAGACAGTTTTGCTGTGTAGTCCAGGCTAGTCCTCTACCCTCAATCCTCCAGTTATAACTTCTCCTGTATTGGGTATATAGGGTATGTCACACTTGCCTTCAAAGGGTTGTATTTAGGAAGCAAGAGGTACAAATAAAGCTATACCTGCAGGCTAAGCTACTTGCCTAGCTAAGAATCTATTATTTGTATTGAAATAATAGCTTAATGTTCAGTAGTTGACTTTCTTTCATAATTTTCAACCTTCAGTTATAAATGAAGCACATCCCAGTATTGAAATTTGGGGAAAATAGAAACAACTGCAAACACAGTTTAAAAACTTAAAATACTAGTGAATATTCCTATCATCCAGAGAAGCCATTGTTAGTCTTCTGGGTACCTTTTCCTTTATTATGCCTAAGTGTTATGAGTTTGTGCACACTTAGAGACCCATCTACTACAGTGTAAACAGTTCTATTTCTTTAACAGCAACTCATCAACATGCTTTCATGTCATTATTTTTCTGCAGTGTTACTGTTTTAGTATGTTTATTCTTGTCCATGTTTTAAATATAATATACTTAAGTACTTTACTGTTGGATATGTGAATTTTCAATTTTTAGGTTAGTAAGAGGAATTACAATGTGAAAATTTCGAGTTTTCAGAATTAAAATGTGAGTAAAATAATGCTGAATTTGTATTGATAACCAAATTCGATAGATTTTGTTGGAAAAATATGTCAGATTTTTTATAATTGATTAATAATAATGATCAATAATGAAGTAAACCCAGGATTTTTGTAGTGTATTTTCTTTCTAAATTTATGTTTGGCTGTGAAGTATATCTTACATTGCATTTCATGGGCATAAATGAATTTGGGATATGGTTTTTCTTTTTGATGAGGAGGATGAGCATAGGGTAGTTCACATGCTAGGTGAGTGCTCTACTACTCATTGGTCTGTTTATGTTCATTTTTTTCTACTAGTTATTGGTCATGGAGCTGGAAGTTTATGCTTTTCAAGGGACTTTTGTTTCCTTGAGGTCATTGGCAGAAAGTTGGTTGTAATACTCTTTTAGCCTTTTAGTATCTGTAGAAAACACAGTGAGTCTAATGTCCAAGTAACCTCTAGAGCAGTGGTTTTCAACCTCCTAGTGCTGTGACCCTTTAATACAGTTCCTCATGCTGTGGTGACTCCCAACCATGAAACTACTTTCTTTGCTACTTCATAACTGTAGTTTTGCTACTGTTATAAATTATAAATATCTGTGTTTTCCGATGTTTTTAAAGGACCCCTGTAAAAGGATTGTTCAGCCTCCAAAGAAGCTGCAACTACAGGTTGAGAACCACTGCTATCATTCAAATCATTGGGATGTAGTCATTTGAATATTCTTTTTTCTTTAGCAGCCTAGCTAGACATTTATTAGTTTATTGGGGTTCTCATTGCCAACCTTCCAGTTTAACTGATTTTTTCTTCTTTTTCTGTTTTTAAAGATCTGCTTACTTGCTTTCTTTGGGTATAATTTGTCTTCTATAATCTGTCAAGCTAAAAGCTGAGATCATTTGATTTTTCATTCTAAGCATACTAGAAATTATGAATGCTTAAATTGTTTACTTCCAGATTTTTCTATTTTGGGGGGCTTAGGATTCTGCTATTTCCCAGATTAGCCTCTAACCTTGGAGTATCTAGAACTGGATCCTTGGAGTATCTGGAACTGTAGGCAAACAACTGTGTCTGGCTTCTCTGATAGCTCTTTGATGTAGGATTATTGAGAAGTTTGTTTATAGATATTGGGATTTTCCAGAGATCTGTTAATCTAATTCCAGTGAGATTGTTTTAAATTCATTGAAATTTAATGAAATTTCATCACTGAAATATGATCTTGGCAAATGTCTTACAAGTATTTGAAAAGGATGTTGTTGGGGACAATGTTCTCTATATAAATACTAGTTAGTTCAAGTTTGTTTATTGTTTTACTTATGCTTTATTACTTTTGAATGAATGTCAGACCTGTTTTCTGCCAGAGAGCATGTTAGCTTCTTCATTGCTGTGACAAAATATCTGAATGAAACAACTTAAGGAAGGACTGACTTTGTCTGTGTCAGTGGCTGGCTGGCTGCTTGGTTCCATTGTCTAGGTTGGTTCTAAGGTGAGACAACGTGATGGGAGAGGGCATGATAGAGCAAGTTTTCTTGGCTAGGACACAGGCAGAGAGGTCTGAACAGATTCTAGTCTCCAGGGACCTTGGAAGTTTCTCACCTTGAGTAGTGCCATCAAATTAGGATCCTGTCAGTGTATTGATCTATTGATTAGGCCATTAGGCCAGAGCCCTACTGACCTGTTCTCTGTAGGTTTTTTTTTGTTGTTGTTTGTTTTGTTTTAACTTTTTTGGAGCCTGCTACCCAGCTCACAAATAAACACATGGGGACTTACTGTTACTTATAAATGCCCAACCTTAGCATGGCTTGTTTCTAGTCAGCTTTTCTTAAATTAATCCATCTCTCTTCTATGTTTTGCCTCTGGGCTTTTTACCTTTCTTTATTGTACATATCTTTCTTCCCTTCTTACTCTGTGGCTGGCCTCTGGCATCTTTCTCTCCTCCCTTTCTTGCTCCTCCTCTTCTCTGGAGCCTAGATTTCTCCTATTCTCCTTGCCTGGCAGCCCTGCCTAGCTATTGATGTTCAGCTCTTTATTAGACCAGTGAGGTGTTTTAGGCAGGCAAAGGAACAACTTTATAGAATGCAAGATATCTTTCATCATTAAACAAACATTTCACAACATAAATGAATGTAATACATCTTAAACTAATATTCTACAACAATTCTTCTCTCTGTGGTCAGATCCATTAGGTAGAGACCATGCCGTCACCACTCCAGCCTTTGGTAGGCACGTCATATCCAGACCATTGCAGAGTGCTCACCTTTTCATGTAGGCAGGGAAGAAAGCACCTTAAACTAAGGGGAGGCAAAGAGATGGGATCTTGTTAGGTTGCCCAAGTTGCCCTTGGATTTACAATCCTTTTGCCTTAGCCTGCTGAGGAGATGGATCACAAATACACACCAACTAGCTTCTCTGTTCTTCATCAACAATATTCTGCACAAACCAATTTGAAACCTAGCCTCTGGTCTGAGTCCAGATTGGAAAATGCCCTAGTTAAGTACAAATCAAATAGAAGAAAAACCTTTAAAAGACCTCCACCTTGCCTCTGGAGTTTTAAGCCTTGTCCTCATGCTGGTTTATGAATATTATTTTGTAATTCCATTGGCTTTTCTAATTCTCAAAAAGAATGGTGGCCTTCTATAAGCTCTTCTTTGTACCTAGACACAAACATTTTCCTATTATTTAAAAAAATGCCAAGAAAATGTGATTTGGGGAAATCATTTTATCTTACTGTTAAAGTATTAATGTTGTTATAATTTTAATACTTTAAAAATCATTGTTTTTAGAAGTGTAATTTATGTCTTAAAGTTCATTGACTTAAGTTTACAGGTTGAGTTGTGATAAAGGTACACAAATAAATGTAGCTACTTTTAATACGAAGAAACAAAATTCTTTTTACCCTGGAAAGTTCTCTGTTCTCTGGCAGCCCTTAGTCTATTTTCTGTGATGGATGGAAAGTGGAGCCATTCAGTCTGTCTTCTGGTCCTGCCTTTTACAGCACTCTCAAATCTACTAGTACCTCTATTTATGCTGGGTATTGTTCTGTTCTGTTGTGTGGGCTGTGCATAACATTTATTTTTCTAATTATGAGTTGGGAAGCATTGGATTTCTTCTAGTATGGGACTATTATGAGAGCTGCCTAACATTTGTGCACATATACTTTCATTTCATTTGGACAAACACCTGAGAATTGTATTACTAAGTTTTATAGTAATTGTATGCTTCATTTAGTGAGACACTGATGAATTGTTTTCTAAAGTGGGTGTGAAGCTTTACATTTCTTGAGGCAGTCATTGTTGGTTTCATTTGCTTCTGATTTTGGTGGCCTATACTCAGTAATGTCAGTCTGTTTGCATTTTAGCCATTTTAATATATATGTGATAGCTATCTTGTTCTGGCTTTCATTTGCATTTCTATAATTAATGATATTAAATATACTTTCAACTGAATGTCATTGGTGTATTTTCTTTTGTGGAATGTATGCTCAAATCTTTGTCCACTAAAAAAAAAAAAAAAAAAAAAAAAAAAAAGTAATTTGCTTATTTTTGAGACTGAAGGATCTATCTGGCCTTAAAATATTCTTAGACTATATTTTGTTTTGTCAGATATTAGATAGAATTTATAGAAATTATTTCCCAGCCTGTAACTCACTCTCCTTTTTATGTTGATTTTTGAAGAGAATTTAACTATGATGATATCTGATTCATTACTTTAGTTTCCCTTTGACTTCCTCTTCTTCCCCTTCCTTTCTTTTTGTTGCAGATTTTTCTGAGAAAGGGTCTGACTGTGTTTCCTTGACTGGCCTGGAACTTGCTAAGTAGACCAGGCTGACCTCAAACTCACTGACATCTGCTTCCTTCTGCCTACCTAGTGCTAGTATTGAGTGCACCACAATGCCTAGCAATTTCTTTTATTTTATGCTTCATGCTTCTTGATGGCTTAGATCTAGTAATTTTGTCTCAAGGCTTGTTTTTATATATAAATCTGATTTTATATAAAGTATGAGGAAAAGGTTGAGATTAAAAACTTTCCACATGGATACACAGTTTTATTACCATAATTGTACTTTATAATTGTGAAGTTTAAATTTATAGTTAATAAAAATTATTTTTCCAAAATAATAAAGCATTAATAATACTCAAGAAGCAAAGGTGAGTTTTCATGGACTTCTGTTAGATGATACTGTATCAAAAGAACAAAAAAAAACCTGTATAGTAGCTAAATATACCAATTATAATCATAATTGGGTGGTAATTTTAATTCTGCTTTGAAAATAGAGATTGTTACACTTATTTCCAGAACTTCTGTGGGAAAAATATAAAAAAATTGACCATCATACTAGATAATAAAACTTAAATGTATTCCAAATGTAGTAATAATATACAATTGTCCATGTTCATGTAGTGGCTATTAGCCAATGTGTGTGTTTAAATTTAAAATTCAGTACTCAGTTTTTCTCTCTTATTAGCCACATTCAAATCTTAACTGAGATTGATTGCCTTTATAATACGGAGGAGAAAATGAATTGAAGACTGAATCAGCTGAATCCTCACTTTTGTAGCAGAGATGCAATATACATTATTTTTAATACATTAATTTTGAACTAGTATGCAAACCTCAAAGTTGTACATATTAATGGAGTACCATGTAATGTTCAATACATGTATACATTACGTAGTATTTAAATCAGATTAGATGCATTGTGTCTTCAAACTTTTGTTGTTTCTTTATGTTTCTTCAAACTTGAAAAATCTATTTTGTAGCTTTTAGAATTGATAGTACATAGTGGCTATCTGTAGTTATGACTACTATTCAGTAGTACCTCAGAGCTTCTTCCTGTCTGAACTGTAAATTGACATCCCACAAATCAGCCTTTCTCCGTTCCATCTGTTAACCACTCTTGCAGTCTATGAGATCAGCTCTTTTAGATTGCATGTTAAGTGTGAAATCATGTAGTACTTGTTTTTCTGTGCCTTGCTAAATCTGGTACCATTCATTTTATAACAATTGAAAGGATTTCTTTCTTTTTTTAATGGCTGAGAAGTAGTCAATCATTTATGTAAATTTAAGAATCTGTGTATCTGTTGGTAGACACAATTATTTTCATTTATTGGTTAACCTGGGACATAAGTCTAGTGAGATAGAAACAGATTTCTCTTTAACATATTGGCTACAGTTTTGTTTTTTTGTTTTTTGTTTTGTTTCTTTTCTTTTTTTCTTTCTGAGATAGGGTTTCTCTGTGCAGCCTTGGCTGTCTCAGGACTAATTCTGTAAACCAGCCTGCCTTGAACTCACAGAAATCTGTCTGCCTCTGCCTCTCAGGTCCTGGGAGAAAGGTATGTATTGCCACACCTGGCCTGGCTGCAGTTCTTTTATATATAGTTGTGGAATTGTTGGCTTGTTGTTAATGTTTTTGAGGAATATCCATACTGTTTTCTATAAAAGATCATACTAATTTACATTCCTACCAGCAGTATATAAGAGTTCCTTTTTCTTCTGTATGCCTGTCAGCACTTGTTATCTTTATCTTTTTTGATATTAGTCATTCTTAATAAAATGAGGAAATACTTCATAGTGGTTTTGTTTTACATTTTCTAATGAGTAGTGATATTAAGCTTTATTCTTGTACCAGTTGGCCATTTGTTTGGTTTTGTTACTTTTTTCTTCTCTCTTTCCTGACTCTTCATATGTATGTATGTGTGTGTGTGTGTGTCTACAGATTGAACCCAGGGCCTCACACATATGAGGTGAGTGTTCTACCACTGAGCCACATCCTTGGCCTTCTTATATCTTCTTTGAGAAATGTCTATTTCATCTCGTACCATCATTCTCTGCTCTTATCACCATCTAGATGTAATAGTCTACTTCTTTGAATGATGCCTATGCAATAATAATGGAATATTTGCATTTCTTAGAGTGCATTTTTAAGTTCTCCGTTTCATAAGAGGAGGACAGTGGGACTTCTATGCATTTTCTACCTTGCTCCTTTTTCTTCTCCACCTCAGTTTTCTACCTATTGTTTTTGACCAGGTTGATACCATTCACATCCTGTTCATTTTTATTTTTTGAGAATGAAAGCTTTCAGGCTTTGCCAGTAAGTTAACGCTAACAGCTGAACACAGTAACCCTCACTTGACTCCATTTCCACCCTCCAGTTCCTTTCCATCCTCTCCCATTATCATGGATCGTCTCCTTTTGTTTATTAGAATTTCTAGTGCTTTTAAAGGCTTTGTAAGAAAAAAGACTATACACATACACACATACTTTTATTTAAAGTTCATCTTAATAGAAGAGAAAGTGGGAAACACACTTCTACAAATTGGCACAGGCCACCATTTCCTAAATATAACACCAGTGGCACAGTCACTAAGACCAACAATCAATAAGTGGGATCTCCTGAAGCTGGGAAGCTTCTGCAAAGCCAAGGACACTGTCAATAGGACAAAACGCCAGCCTACAGAATGGGAAAAGATTTTCACCAACCCTACAAGTGATAGAGGACTGATCTCTAAGATATATAAAGAGCTCAAGAATTTAGATCCCAAAACCTTGAATAACCCTA
>PVIH01010257.1:0-76745 GCA_004025045.1 Sigmodon hispidus
TGGTCAGTTGTGGCACTTTGGTTTGTGTGTCTCCTGTCACCTCTCTGGTCAGGGTTTGATTCTGTCTTTCAGAGACCCCTGCAGTTGGTTTGCTCAGTTCACTCAGTTCGGGGTCGCAGTAGGGATCCTTGCAGATTCCCTCAGCAGCAGCAGGAGCTGTGGGTGTGGCCAGGTGCAGAGTTCAGCTGCCCCCTGCTCCGAAATATCTCAAAAGGTGTTTTTCATCCTTTACAATCAGGGAAATGGAAATTAATAAACTTGGAGATTTCATCATTTGTCAAATGGCTATTTCAATTTCTAATGTAGTAAATAATGAGAGATAAAACCCACATGCACAAACACTATTAGAGAAACCCAAGAAAAATTTAAATGTGTTAGGATAACAAAGTAAAAGAATATAAACCTACATCCTACCAGCCAGCCTAGCTGATGCCTACATTGATGAGTTAGAGAAGATATCCCCTCTCAAGAGTGATGCAGCTCCATTTCAGCATTTTCAGCTGAATTTCACCATTGCATTGGCTGGACCCTTTGAGAAAAGCACTAACCACATGTTTGTACATGGTGAGCCCATGTTTATAAAGCATCATAACTGGTGGCCCAAGCTCTTAACATCAGTGGCTTCCTCACCTCTCTGTGGACAAACTCCAAATGTCTCAATGTGCCTGTAAAGCTCCTCTACCACTGACTTCTATCTACACTTCAGCTGCTCCTGGACATGACCTCTTTGCCTTGTTGGCCTTTGCTTTCTCTGACTGCTTCTCTTTACCTCTTCTCTGTCTTCTTGGTGAGAGCCCTGGAAGTCAGGGGAGTACTGGGTGGCCTCCACAGCATTTGCCCAAGGGTGAGGCATTGAGAAGTACACAGGCAGGTTTGTGTGATGGCTGGAGCACGGAACATGTATCTGAACAACTTGTGTTAGTTATTCTCATTGCTGTGATTAAATAGCTGATAGAGGCAACTGAGAGAAAAGCTCACGTGGGCCCGGGGTGGTCTGAGGGTACATTTCATCATGGTGGGCTGTTATGATGAAAGGAGCACAAGACGGCTGGTCACATTGTGTCTGCAGTTAGAAAACAGACATGTGGTGATGCTCAGTGTGTCTTCTTTCTTTAAACTTAATTCAAGTTTTTCCAGTCTGTCCATACTCAGGGCAGGTCTCCCGCTCCATTTATGTCCATATATGTCCAGAGGTGTGTCTCCATGGTGTTTATAAATCCAGTCAAGTTGACAGAGAAGATTAACCGTCACAGCCTTCAGATGTTATTAGATGGACTTCCTTGTTCATGCAGGGACAATGCTGGCTACTTCTTAACATTGCTGTGAGAAGCAGATACCCAGTTGTCCCTTCTCTCTCCTTTTGTCAGAAGAGCCTGAAGAACGAGAAGTCATGGATGCACACAGGCTCAGAGGATGATAAGTTGTGCGGCTGTCTGTACATACTACCTGAGCTGTTCTAGGCATCAGAAGCAGAGTTCCTTCCTCTGCCCTCACCCCTTTCCTGCAGGCTGACAGATGCTGATGCATGCCTAACTATTTTAGAATTTGCCAGTTGTCAAAAATACCCAGTGCTTAAAAAATATTCAATGACCCAAGTGCCTTTTCTCCATGTGCCAACGGATCGATCCCCTCGATAGAGCAGGGAGAGAATCATGTTCCCCTAATGGCCGCGGTGTTCAGATTCCGCCTGTGCTTTTGAAGAGTTTGGGGGATTGATTAGCACTGTTCATCACTCTCCTAATAACCCAGTGGAGGAACGTGACTTGTTCCAAGTCACAAGGAGAATCAGTGGAGAACAAGGGCTTTGGACTTGACTCTTTCCCCATCAGCCATTTCTCTTCACTGAGGTGAATGCTCCCAGAGGACAAGGCCTGTCTTATTCATCTCTCTATTAACAGCATTCAACCACGGCCAGATACAGAACAGGTGCTCATTAAGGAGTCATTGAATTCATCAAGGAATAAAGCTGCTCCCAAGATGGGCTTGGAATAGGCCTTGGAAATAGCTAACTACCTAGTCTCCCAGTAAAAATGTGTTTGGGGATTAGTCTTAGGTCCTGTGATTGCAGCAGCACAAAGCTAGATTACATCTGTGGCCTCAGTGGAGGTTAATTTTTTTTTTTTTTTATCTGGGAAGACAAAGAAACAAACTAATATGAATATTTAAAGTGCTGTGAAATAGTAATAAATTCTAGACAGGTGAATGCAACTGGTGAGAGGCTGGACATTATTAAGGCAGGGTTATGCCAGCTTGGATATAGATGGTGCTCAGAGAATGTCCCACGGTTGCTTAATGAAGTGAGGGAACCATTCTCTCGGATACATTGGAGGAGAGCTTGACCAGCAGCTAAGACAGCAAGAACAGAAGCCCTGAATCAGGACCAAACCAGTCACACTAGTGAGTTTATACAAATGAAGGTCAGTGTGGCTGGATAGGGGCAGGGGTGAGGCAGGAAGTAGGGCAGTTAGATAGGGGCAGAGGTGAAATCTCAGGATGATGGAGTTGAGTATGGCTTTACTGATGACAAGGAACAGATGACATCAGGGAGATGATTGAGAAACCCAGGTTTCATAGGGCTTTTAATTCCAGCAAAATAGGAAGCCATGGGAAGGTTTTAAGAAGATGAGCATCTTACCTTTACGGATATGAAAGGATCTCTTTGCCCAGTGATTTAAGTGGTGGTAAAAAAAAGAATGTATTTTTAGTGAAATTATTATTTTCGAAACTTAAGTGCTTGGACTTAATGCTATTTATTTATTATTTGTTATTTTTATGACTTCTTTGGTGACTTCACTTAACCTCTTTTCTTTACTATCATTATTATTTTACTTATGTGTGCACACACATGAGTGTGTACTTGTATGTGTGTGTGTGTTGTGCATGAGTAGGCATATGCATGTGTGTATGAGCATATATGAGGATGTGCATGCACCTGCATTTGGAGTGCAGAGGCTGCTGCTGAGCATTTTCCTTGGTGGAGTCTGGAGTTCATGGATGGCAGCTATTCCAGCTAGTGAGCTTGTTCTAGGAGTCGGCGTCTCTACCTCCTAAGTGCTGGGATTTCAGGTTGGCCACCGTGCCCACTTGGTATCTGCAACATTTTTATAGGTGCAGGGGATCCGAGCTCCCATTTTCATGCTTAAATGTCAAGCACTTTATCAGCTTAGCTACCTCCCAGCCCCCCTTCCTTTATTATTTTTAATTCTTATTGGTGCATATCTATTTACATAGTGATGGGTTACATTAAGACAGTTTATTTCAAGTGTAACATATGCTTGACCATATTCACTCCCAGATCCCCTTCTTTCACCTTGTTCCCCCAGTACTTTCTTTCTTTCTTTTTTTAAACTTTATTTATTTATTCATTCATTCATTTATTTGCCTTGGTGTTTGCCTGGAACTGGAACTACAGACAGTTGTGAGCCACCATGTGGGTGCTGGGAATCGAACTCAGGTCCTCTGGAAGAACAGACGGTGCTCTTAACCACTGAGCCATCTCTCCAGCCTGCCCCCTAGTACTTTCTTAATCTCCTCCGTCCTTCTCTCCCTCCCTCCCTGCCCTCATTCTTCCTTCTGTCTTCCAGCTTTCCTACTTTCACGTCTGTCTCTGTTCTCTGTCTCTGTCTCCCCCTCCCTCCCTCCCTTTCTCTCTCATGGTTTTACGCATCTATATGAAATCTAGGATCCATGAATGAGAGGAGATGTGGTGATTGTCCCCCTGAGTTTGGCTTATTTCATGGAGGAACAGTAGGGGCCCCTTGGCCTCAGCCCTGGGAGGGAGCTGGGTCATCCACTGTTCAGGGATTCCTTCCCCTTTCTTCTTGTCCACAGGAGACTGGAGCAGAACTTCTTCAACTGCAGCTGTGACATCCGCTGGATGCAGCTGTGGCAGGAACAGGGGGAGGCCCGGCTGGACAGCCAGAGTCTTTACTGCATCAGTGCTGATGGCTCCCAGCTCCCCCTCTTCCGCATGAACATCAGTCAGTGTGGTGAGTGAGCAGCCCTGACTCATCTGGCCAGCATCACACCCTTCCCAGAGAAGGGGCTGGGTCTCAGGCTAACCTGCCACTGTCTCCTTCCCAGCCATCTCCAGCCTTGACCTCTGCAGTGGATGTGGATCAGACTGGCCTTTCCCCTTTTTGGTCATTCCTATCTTGAGCCAGCTATGGAATGGCTAGTCTTAGATTGCAGAAAGGAGTCATGTGCCCTTTCCAGCAGATCAGATTCTCTTTCTCTCTGAGTCACCTGTCAATCAAACATAAATGAACATGTCTTAATGTGCAGCCTCTGGTGTTCCTGTATCAGAGCTCCCAAGCTGTTTTCTAGAATACTGGCTTCTACACCCAACCAGACACTAGAGAATGCAATCTCTTGTTCCCATGGGAACCTCACCCACACCAATTGGTGAGACTTAGTACCCCAAGCAGGTTGAAGCTATAGACTTGGTTGTTAGAATGACAGTCCATGAACAGGTACACCATTCACCCTCCACTATGTAGAAGCATCCCAGTGATGCACTTGTTCTGAGGTCTACAGAGAAGGGGCTGTGAATCAGCTGGGTTTATGGTCATTCCTTTTTACATTGATCTGACAAAAGCAATTCATAGGAGAAAGAGATTGCATTGGCCCACAGTTTGAGGGTGCAGCCCACCACGGTGTCAAAGTCATGGCTGCCCAAGAGGAATTTGAGGCAGTTTCTCACTGTGTGTCTATAGTCAGGAAGCAAGGAGAGATGAACATTGATGCTCAGCTCATTCTTTTTATTCAATTCAAGCCCCAGCCCATAATATGGTATCATCCCACCCCAGTTAACCTAGCCTAGACATTCCTTCAGAGGTGTCTCCAGGTGATTTTAGAGCTTGTCAGATGGATAGCAACTATCACTAGGGTCTCACATGAGCTCAAGCGAGTGGTCCTAGAATTCGTTGTCCCTGGGCAAAGCAAGGAGCCCCCGGAGACAGACCTCCTGTGAACTGCTTTCTGACTTTTCACCTCCCTCTCCTCTCTATGCTCCCAGATCTCCCTGAGATCAGTGTGAGCCACGTCAACCTGACTGTCCGAGAGGGAGACAATGCTGTAATCACTTGCAATGGCTCTGGGTCCCCCTTGCCTGATGTGGACTGGATAGTCACTGGGCTGCAGTCCATCAACACCCACCAGGTAGGCATCCTCTGATCAGTCACATCAAGAGTCAAGGACTGAGTATTCTTTAGTTGTAAAGAAGAGGGGGGAAATTGTGATCCTTCCTGTGGAAAGAAACATACAAACTCAGATTCTATTTAGATGTAATGATTTCTTGTCATTTTGATGTTTGAACTGTTGCTCAACTTTCTGTGCTTTGGTTTTTTCTTTTACAAAAAAAGGCCCAATATTACCACTCAGTATTAATATGAGGATCAACTGAATTACTGAATGGGTCTGTGTGTTTTCACTAGATAGATTTCATTCACCTTCTTAGATAAATGGTTTGGTTATTATCTCCTGATTGGGGTTTTCAGACCAATCTGAACTGGACCAATGTACACGCCATCAACTTGACCCTGGTGAATGTGACAAGCGAGGACAACGGTTTCACTCTGACGTGCATTGCAGAGAACGTGGTGGGCATGAGCAATGCCAGTGTTGCTCTCACTGTCTACTGTAAGTGCATGTCGTCATGGACGACAGAGAGGTATCAGGAGGCGGCTGGGGATGGGGCAGGTCCATTGCTCAGGCTGATTTAGAGCCCTGACCCTGGGCTTTTAACAAGGGCAGAAAAGGAAAACTGAAAAAGAAGTTCCTGGACAATAAACCTAAGAAAGAATTCCCCTGTTCCTCAGTGGATGATATACCTCTGTAATTCAGTTCCATTTTCAAGGATCTCTTAAGCTGGCCTGTTTTACCTTTAGCATCCCTGAATGGACTCAGGAGAAAAGCTCCAGCTAAGATAGATCCAGGGACCTTAGATAAAGACACATGTCTCTTCCCTCTATTGGCTGGAGGTGGAAATTCTGCTTCACTAAGCCTTTTTGGAGCAGGGTGAGAAGTGGGATCCCCATCCTGCTTCCTAGAAGGTTTCTCCAGTACACAGGAGACTCTGTGTCCTCGATATCAGCTTGCTTTTCCCCACAGACCCTCCACGTGTGGTGAGCCTGGTGGAGCCCGAGGTACGCCTGGAGCATTGCATTGAGTTTGTGGTGCGTGGCAACCCGACACCCACACTGCATTGGCTGTACAATGGGCAGCCACTGAGGGAGTCCAAGATCATTCACATGGACTACTACCAGGAGGGTGAGGTCTCTGAGGGCTGCCTGCTATTCAACAAGCCCACTCACTACAACAATGGCAACTACACTCTCATTGCTAAGAATGCCCTGGGTACAGCCAACCAGACCATCAATGGCCACTTCCTTAAGGAGCCCTTTCCAGGTGAGGCATGAAAATATTTCTTCTGGGAGATTGGGGGGGTGTAGTTTGAAAGAATAGGCATCACTGATGACCACAGTTACCTATATAACTGATCTCACACTGGGATGGGCAGCCACCATCTGCACCTTTTTCTAATTAGGATAGCATCTGTTTCCATGGCTACCAGGGCAACCTCCAGGATCCCCCCCTCCAAAAAAAAAACCTGCTATGCATGTAAAGATGTTCCATATTATAGTGGATAATTCTGGGACTTTAGAGATGGTTGATATGGTACAGAATCTTGACCTAAGAATGCTATACTGGGATCAAGAGTATGCTTTTATGAAGTCTCAATTTCCTCAGCTGTAAAATAGGTGTAAGTGTGGGTGCATTTCTCCACTAGGAGTTTTATGTCTTTTGAATGAGTTAAGAGGTAAGGCTTGGTATGTGATAACAGCTCAGTGACTATCCACTACAGTGAACTTCAGAGTTGGTTCAAGTTAATCTCACATTTAGCAGATTGCTGTCTCAAACCTCTCCTGTGAGTCAGGAGCAAGGCTTGCCTTGGGACTGGCCTCCAGGACTAGGCTTTGTTCTTGTTCCATGGTAACTTAGTGAAGGAATAGATGATGCTACTAGATACTGATGGTGCACATGTCACACCAATTAGAGCCAATATTTGCATTAATGAAAGATCTCTGAACTTGGGGAAGCAATTCTGCCTCTTTAAGTCTGCCCAAACACCTTCCTGAAGTTGGAGAAGAAAAGTGCAAAAACGTTTAAAGAAAGAGGATGGTTTTTAACACATCTTGATGGTTTAGGAAGTTGATGTTTTGGATCACGTGTCTGTGTTTCTTTGGTGACTTTTGTGATTTGTGCTGGGAACAGACTACGTGACTTCTCAATCTTCAATCCTCAGAAGTCAGAGGTTATAAAGGATAAAGGGAAGTGTAAGGACTGAAATCACACATCTCCAAATGGGAGTCACCAAAAGCTAACACCTCACAACATTGATTGGAGGAATGTGAATTCATAGATACAAAAAACCACAGGGTGATGGCTCTGGAAAGTTAGTTATCTCAATGCAAGGGGAGGAGATCTGGGACCCCAGAAATGACACTAGAGAAAGGAGGCTGCGTGTTGTTTCTAGATGCTTGTCATTCAGGTTCAGGGAATGATGGAGCCATTTCTCTGAAAAGGTTGATAATTGAGATCCCAATGGTCAATCTCTTCTGACCTTCCCAGCACCATCCAAGTGTGCTCACAAGAAGACTCAAGGCATTTCCCATCATGGACCACAGCAGGCTCTCTTTTGGCTCAAAGGAAAGTCCTGACCTGCAAAGTGGTATCAGTGACTTTTAAATATGGAGATAATTTGTTCTCATGGCCCACAAAGTGTTGACATAAAGAGCTAGCATGGCCCCCATACTCATCTGCATCTCTACTCCATGATGGGTGGAGTGAAGCAGCATTTCTGTTTCCAAAGGGAAGCTCTTGGGACATGGAGAGAGCTCTATGATATTAGGAAGAGCTATGAGCCACTCTGAGATCCATCCTCCAGAGAGTGTTCTGAACAGGTTAGGGTGTAGCCTTTCTTTTACCCCTTCTTCTTCCTTTAGCCATGTAGACATAGTCTCTGTCCTTACAGATATGTTCACCATAGTTAGTTGTCCATGCACCTTGGGCTTGGTTCTCAAGCTTCCTAGACAAGCAAAGTCAGCATCACCTGGGAATGAGTTAAAATTTGAATTCTCATATCCCCTTAGTTCTCTTGACTCAGAGGCTCTAGGGCATGTTTTGTAGAGGTGGCGTTTCAGTTCCTCAGGTGACTTTGACAATCCTTCCTATGCCATCAGCTACCATTAACAATTGTTGACAACTCAGGAGGAGTGGGGATGGAACCCCAGATAAGCTACAAAAGGAGAGCAGCACACATGAGACCCTTCCTGAGACCTGTCCATGTTTCAGGATGGCCCATTCTGTGGAGAAGTTTGCTTGTTTTATGTTCCTTGGTGTTAAAGGAATTGATGGAAGATGAAAGGCAGTGGCAGAAAAGATGGGCCAGCTATGTCAAGCGACAAGCTTTCTCAGTGTTCGAAAGAGTAAATCAGAGGAGCAGGCAGGTATAACCTACAACCCTTTGGGCTCAACCTTGTGCCTGCTGGTTGCTGGCTGCGGAGGCAGTCTGTGGATATCCTCTTCTTTGTTGGCCTGAGAGTGTTAGGGAATCTTTTTTATCATGAGTATGTCTCTCTCATCCCCAAGCAGCCAAGTGCTGTTGTTGGGAACCAGATCTCTGAAGCTGGGCAAATCCTATCCGTGATTCTTCCAGATAGGTAGCTCAGGATGCTGGGATGGGGCTTAGCACTGAGACAGCTGTGCTCAGTAAAAGGTGGTGATGGATGCCTCTGCTTCTTGTGAATGGGAAGGATCACAGTAGCTCCTGCCAAGTTTGCATTAAAGAACAAATAAAGGTCATTTAGTCCATCAAGTGCTCAGCTTTGTACTTGAACAAAGAAATCACCACTTAATTGCTGTTGGCTCTTATTATGGTTTCTACGGTACAGAGATGAGGAGAATTCAGGAGTCTCAGACTGGCAGTCATTCTCAGTCCAGGTAGGACATTCTAGCAGGCAGTCCCAGTGAAGGCTAGGGGAGTGACTGTAGACCAACAACACCAGAGTTCAAGGTTCGCACAGCACAGTTACCCATGAGTCGTGACCTCAGACAAACTACTTAATTTGCTTCTCCCTCAAAAGTTGTGATGGAAGTATCTAGAGAGATGGCTAGGTGATTAGGGGCTCTTGCTGCTCTCTCAGAGGACCTGACTGAGTTCCTGGCACTCACATCTCAAGTCTAAAAGCCACCTGGGTGGAATCTGATGACCTTTTATGGCCTCTATGTCTACCTGCATACACATAAATAAATCTAATAAAAATAAATCTTGTTTAAAATGAGTTTTGATGAGGAGCTGGAGAAATTACTCTGCAAGATAAAAGCTCTTTTTTTTTTTTTTTTTTTTTTTTTTTTTTTTTTTTTTTTTTTTTTTTTTTTTTTTTTTTTTTTTTTTTTTTTTTTTTTTTTTTTTTTTTTTTTTTTTTTTTTTTAAAGCAGCCGGACCTGTGTTTGAATACCCAGAACCCATTTTTTTTTAAAAAACTAGGCATAATTGTACATGACTATGATACCAGTACCAGAGAGGTGGAGACAAGACATGCTTATTGATCCTGAGAGTTGGAGCTTCTTGTTGAGTGAACTATCGAGCTTCCACGGGCACACATGGTTGTGCACATAGACATATCATATGTACATGCACATGCAGTCTCTCTCACCACACACACACACACACACACACACACACACACACACACACACAAACGCATGCACGCACGCACGCACACAATTGTGGTGAATTAGTCCACAGGAAGGGTGTTTCTTGGAGAGTTATTGTCTGTGGCTGTAGAAAGCCTATATATGCATCTATTTCCCAGTCCCAATCCCATTGGTCTTATCTTTGTCCCAGCCTGTGGTAGGGTTCAGAGGAAGGCTAATTCCTAGTATCCAGTTTTCCTGCATAAATGTGTGAATTCCTGCTAAGGTTAGAGAGCAGCCAATGTGTCTCTGTGTCTTGAAGAAGCTCACATGATTTCTGCATGTATGCATGCTGCCTGGATCCAGAAAAGGACTTGGTGATTTATGCTCAAAATTATAGGCTGATTTTGAGATTACAGGGTTCAAACACTTGGCCAAAATTTTTGGCTGCTGCAAAAATATTCTCTAATAAATGAGAGACCACTGAGAAATGTAAAATAAATGCATACTGTAGATTAATCTGGCTCTTCTCTTTTCATGCTCTGGAGCTTATTCTAAAGCCCTCATTTCTTCCATTATGCCCTCAAGCCAGATCTTCTTCACAATTATACAGATGGGCAACAAAAAAACCATCCAGCCAGCGGTTTGTGAAAATGGGCCTTTTCAGATGAATTCCACAGAAGCCACCCTATCCCCTGCAATAGTCATAAACAAATGCCTACTAGTTCATATTTAGTGGCCCTAAAAGGGCTTGACCAAGGGTCTAGGAAGTGCAGGGCCACAGTGAATGAGTGAGTGAGCTAGCCAGTGAATGCTTTGTTCTTATATTTCAGGACCTGGCAGGTTGGGGACAGGGGGTTGGTGCTGTGGTACAGTATAGCAGTATCCTTATCACCTGAGGATCTAAGCATTCTCAGTTCTGGAGATGTGGCTCAGTGGTAGAGGATTTGCTTAGAATGCACCAGGGCCTGGTGGCATGGTTTGGTGGTAGAAGGCTTGTCTAGCATGTGTGAGGCCCTAGATGGATTCCATCTTCAGGAACACATACACTCTCTTAAGGTGAAGGAATGCATTATAAGTCTAAAACCTGATTGAGGACTATCAGTCCTGGTTTGATTTCAAAAAAGGTAAAAGTTATAAAGCATGGCAAAGAACTTTTCTCTACTTTTGACTTGTCTTCTACAGATGTCAGGGTCTCATTCAGTCATGATACAGTGCTCAAAACCAGGTCATGGACATTGACTTAACAGTGTATCTAACTTACAGATTGTTGACATGTGATCAGCAGTCCTATCCATGGCCTGTGTGTCATAGGTTACCACTAAGATTTAGACAACTAATATAGCTGCCATAACAACCTCAGTTTCTTTGATTCTTCCATAGGTCCTCTGTGATCTTCTGAAGAAAAGTTGTTAGAGGTTTTATCTTATTTATTTCTCATGATTAAATTTCAGTTTTACATTTTTTTCTAATCTTTTTTTTTCTTTCTTCTTTTTTTTTTTGTGAGAGCAACACAGACGTATTTTGCTACCCTTTTGGTGCACCTTGTTGAAGATACAGAATGTTGACATGGCTTATCAGTGCTGAAATCAACTTTATTACTTGGTCAAGATACTGTTTGCTAGGATCCTCCTAAGGACTTGAGAAGACACACATAGCTTGTTACTCACCATCTTTTCTTTTCTTTTTTTCTCACCATCTTTTCATAGAGTAACTTTAACATTCATTGATGCTTCTTGCCTAAGGAATTATCACTGTACCATTTACCAAATGATGGTGGTTTCTGTTTCTGTGAAGAAGAGCTTCTCCCACTCACGTGTTCGATTATACATTTGTATATGTAAAGGACTTGTGGGTGCTTTTGAAATTCATGTATTTGATGTTGCAGTTTGTCATCATAAAATGGTTATAGACTGGGGTATCTTAAGTAGCAAAAATCCGTTTGGTCCAGTTCTGGAGGCTGGGAATCGGAGACCAATTGTTGTGAGGCTTGCTTTCTTCCAAGACCTCCCCCTGGGCTTGTTGCTGCTGTCTTTTCTCCATCTTTACTTGGCCCCCCCGTCACCCCCCCACTTCCATTCTCTAATCTCTTCTTATCTGGACCCCAATGGCTTCATTTCACGTACACAACTTATCTCCAAATATAGTGATGTTCTGAAGTAATGCAGTCACAACATAGTCATATGGATTGTAAGACAACACAGTGCAGTCCATGGCACATCATGTCCCTTATTATTTTGTTGCTCGAGTTATCAAACATTTTACCTCTTAATCACTGCCAGCCTTCTCTTTCCAGGACTGTATATCTTTAAGCACTTTCTTGTTTTCTGGTGCCACAAGCTATCCTAAGCACATCTTAAACTTTCCTGTCCCAGATATGGAATAGTCCATTCTTTTAAGAGATTCTCATTCCTTTTAGTTAAGGATGGTACCAGTCACCTTCTGATGACTCTTTCCTATATGTCTAAGTAGTGCTGGTAGATTAGTTAAGAGCCCAGCCTTAGATTTGAATCAACTCTATTCTCTTTCTAGATGAATAATACTCAATTATTTAATATCTATAACTCTGCTATTCATCCTCTAAGAGATTATAAGGCTTGAAGGACTTAGTACCTGAAGCACTGAACAGTGCCCCTGGCTCATAATTAAGGCCCAGTTAAGGATTATCTTTCATTTTTGGGGGAGGCATTTCTATAGGTCAAAGTTCAGATAAACACATTACCATATGGATGACTAGAAGATTCTGGGAAGAGACTTCCCAGTGACCTATCAGCATTGCCTACACATACAGAGAGAAGGAAGTTTATTTTAGGATCTTAGTTGGAGCTGCTCTCAACTGGCATCTCCTGTGTTCTAGTAGCTGTAGGAGAGACATCTGTGGACAGGGCTGTGGGTCGGGCCTCACTTCTCTGCCTCACAATGAAACTAACTTGGTTGTTAGGCTCCTAGGTGGGCTTCCTTGTTTGAGACCAGGAGCTGCATTTGTTGAGCCTCCATTTGGAGGAGGATCCCCTGAAGAGATTGTGCAGTTGGAGAAGGTGACTAAGGAAGGATTTCTATGTGTCCCTTGCTGTGGGATGGGAAATTGTGATTACTGTCCTATGCAATTCCTGATCATTTTGTTGTTATAACATTTGTTAACTATTTCTTTGTTCTTTTTTTTTTTTCCTCAGAGAGCACAGATTTCTTTGACTTTGGTAAGTCTGTTTGACTCTTTTGTCCTAATAGTGTATTAAACCCAGACTGCCCTCTCTCCGAGTCCATGTTCCCAGTCTCTTGGCAGTTAAGAATGTTAGTGTTGTGGGAGGGGGAAGGGAGTCTGAACACGGGGATACATGGATAAAAAATATGACTTTATTCATAATTATAAAGAGGTCTATATATATATATACACACACAATAGGCTATTCTAGAAAATTATTGATTGAAGAAATAAAAGAATGAGATTAAAAAAAAAAACCACAAATGATAGAAGCTAATGATAACATTAAACAACTAATGTCACTGTTTCAAATATTCTTTTAAATATATTACAATTTTTATAAAAGGCACATGGAATTTATATATACAAAGTGAAGTCATACTCAATTGTAACTGTCAAGTAATTCATATTGGAATAAATAGATTAGAAAAAGAATGTTAGTGTATTATGAAAAGGAAGAAATCTTAAGCATACTTTTCTAAGGTAATTGCCCTGGACCACAGTTTTTCTAGAGGACTCTCAACCCCCTCATTCTGAACTAGAATTAAATACAGGGTTAGGTGGTTTTCTACAACTGAGCTCTAGCTCTACTTTGCCCCACTCAGGCCATTTTCTAAGGTATGACCATATTGCCAATCCTTCTATCTGGCTGAAAGAGTCTCCAGCAGATGAATTATAGGTTTCATGAATGTAGGCATCATCTCAGTTGTTCTTACAGAGAAAATGCAGAGCCTGTAAACTTGCCAGTGTTTCTCATGTGTCTTACTAGATTAAGCATTTGGTCAGAACCTACCTTGGGTAGAACTGTGGTTTCTCATGGGCTTCAATAACGTCACTGAAGCTCTGTTTGTAATAGAGTTTATGGCAGGGCTGGACAATCCTTGAAGAGTTGGGGTTTTTCTTTCTCTTTGATTACCCCATCATGATGGGAGTAGCAGCAATCAGGACCCTTTCTGCCAACTTCAGGCCAGAAATGGTAGAATGACCCTATTTAGGAATACTCTGGCTATTTGACACAAGCGAGTGCCATCTGTGACTCCTTCACTTGGTCTTAGTCATAAAAAAATCTTATAACCCCACAGGTGCCCCTTAAGAAAATTCAGAGCTGGGGCTATTTCTTGCAAGAACATGATTGTAGACAGAGGGTGACCCTCAGTGATGTTTTCTGGTCTGTTGAATGTTGTTTAATTCCAGCTGCCACTGTATTCTGAAATCAGTCTTAGGGGCATGGCTAGAGGGCTGCTCATTGAGGTGTGAGCCTGGATTTTACTGAGGAGTTAAGAGGGAAAGAATGAGACAAAGAGGATCCCTAAGGAAGAGGTAACAATGTCAGTGACAGCTGCAGCCACTGTTAAAATCTTCCCAATCCCCAAGCTAGCTAGGATTCCCCACCATTCCATCTTTCCTGCCCTGTACTTCCTGGTGTGTGTTGCCCAACATGGTGGCATGTTCTCTGGGCTAAGGCTAGGAGGTGGCATAGAGGTCTGAATTCCTTTGAGATTTTTGTGTGGCACTGAAACACTAGGCAAGTAGCTACAACACTGGAGCTCCCTCAGTCCTGGTGGGTGTCTGCTGAGCTAGGAGGGTGGCTCTAGGGACCTGCTTTCCAAGGACAGACAGGGCAGGCACTTAGCTGGGACTCCTGGCTAGTAAGCTAACTGCCCTCCTTCCTTTTGCATTTCTTTTCAGAGTCTGATGCAAGCCCTACACCCCCTATCACTGTGACCCACAAACCAGAGGAAGATACTTTTGGGGTGAGTTACCTCCCTGATTAAGAGGAAAATACTACAAGTCCTTTTCAGACTTCATTTGAGGTGCTGACTTTCCCACATAGTCTCTTACTTGGAGCCTTGGTACCAGTAATGGTAATAATAATAATAAAAAAAAAAGAGTAAGGAATGATTTCCTTTGAGGTGGTTTAAACCATCCATGTTTGATAGGAGTACCTCATTGTTTGAAGAAGCCTTTGAGGATCAGCTCTAAGCCCCAGGGCTAGGAAAAGAACAGTTTGAAATTCCCAGTCTGTTATGAGCCAGGCCCAGCAGGCTTGCAAGGCCTACTGACTGGGCAAACCTTCTACAAAACCCCAAATTACTCAAGAGACTCTCCTTGGAAAGGTTTTCTCATGCCTGTCTCAGAGACTATGGTTTTCCTGGGGAGAAGTAGAAAGGGATCTGTTGAGTCCAGAACTCCTAGATCACTTTGTAGAAATCCTATGAAAAGCTTTCAGTGGGAAGATAGAAAATTTACTTGCTAATTAAAACACTAGATGGAAATTTCTCTGAGCTTGCTATTGCAATTCTAGAATGGCCTCCAGATAAGAGGGGCTCAGAGTACTGAGGTGGGGAACTTCCCATAATGAAGCTTATTAATTTATGTATTTTTTTAAAAAATTTAAGATTCTCTTAGGGTCTCAGAAACCACTTCTAAAGAATTTACTCCAGGGTTGCTCAATGGTTTGACATTATGACATGACATTGTCATATGCATAGATGTCCTGAGGTGCACACGGTACATAGGTTTCAGATCGCACACACTTCAGTAGCAGAGGCTTTAGAGGATCCTATTCTACCAAAACTGATTTGTTCTCATTGGGCACACATTATTTCTGAGGCTTCCCGCCACTGCTCCTGACTGTTTGTGTTTGCTCCTAATAGGTATCCATAGCAGTTGGACTTGCCGCCTTTGCCTGTGTTCTTCTCGTGGTTCTTTTCATCATGATCAACAAGTATGGTCGCCGGTCCAAATTTGGAATGAAGGGTAAGGTGGTGCTTTTTTAGTTCCAAGAGTTTTATAGTGGAAGCAAAGCTCCTTCTCATCAATAGATACTGTTATCACCTCCGTGTACACTCTGAAGAAGTCTCTGGCCACCGGATGTCAGTAGCCCTATATGTACCCTGTTCTGGGTAATTATGGACTGAGAACAGTGTCGTTGGGCTCTATGGGAACCAGATAGGGATGCTGACAACTACTGGTTGCTCAGGTAGACTTGTGTGATGAGGACTGTTTAGGCAGGATGATGGGCATGAAGCAAATGGCAGTTCTTTTCTTTAGTGATAGTCTAAGGGACTCAGCTTTTGAATGAGTTTTTTTCTCTTGTCTGTACCTATCTTTGGAATCTTATTGTGACTTAGCACAGTGAGATGGAGGGTGGTGAACTCTGGTATTGAAAAGCTGCCTGTGTTGTTGTATCTCAGCACGTAGCTCTACACAAAGTCCTGGAATGGATGCCAAGAGCAACACGGTTTCTAAATCTGCTGGCCAGCTTCCATGTACAGTGTATTTGGCCTCATTATAGTAGAAGTGGAGTGCTGAGATGTGGTGCTCCGCCAAACCTCCTGTGAAGCATCTGTCACAAAAGGGGTTAACACGGTGAATTAGCATCCTTCTGCCTGGTCTCAAAGGTAGATGTGGACAAATTGTTTGAAGGAAACTGGGCGCTACCAGTTCCAGAATTGAATCCTGATATTCAAGATGTCTTCCCAGCTGGGACTGACATGCATGGCTGATGTTGGCAGAGGCAGGTAGGGAGGGAGAGTTAAAGGTTACTTAAGCAACCTTCATACTGATGTTTGCTGGTGCCCTTCTGAAATCCAGAAAGATAAACTCCCAGGGCTTTAATAATAAGAGCTAGTTTCTGTGGTTGGAGTCCTGACTTTGGGGCTCTGCGATTAAAGTAGAAAACAGGAAAGACATACACAGGAGCAGAATTCCATGGATTCATATGCAAAAATAAGTGTTTGAGTGGTTGTACATGGTGAAGAGTTAATTATTTGTACAAAAAAGGAGCTAGATTTTTTAGTATATTATCAAGATTCTGGGCCTCCCTTAAAAATGAAGAACACCAGCATATGGGAAGCTACCCAGAGATGACTTAAGGCTTGGAATGCGGAGCCAGAGAGACCAGTCTTTCTGGAGTCTGCTGCCTCTGAACTCACTGCTTTTGATGAATGTGACTAAGTCATGGATGAAGGCAAACCAAGTTTCCTTTTCCTTCTCAGCCTTTCCCGCTCCACCCTTCTCTTCCCTACTTCCTACCCCCTTGTCCTCCCTCCTCTCCTCTTACTTCTTCATTCTCTTTTTCCTTCCTCTCCTCCTGTTTTGGGGGAGTCAGAATTGAACCTGGGGGGCCTCATGCTTGGTAGGTAATTGTTCTACCTTTGAATTATACCTCCAATGTTTGTCAGTAATTTGAAATATTTTGACTCAGAGAAATACATATGCTGGTAATTTCCAAAGAGAAAATAGGTTTTTAATGGCTCAAACAAGTCCAGACTACTCTTAGGCACTGTGATTGAAGACACTTTCTCTGCCAGCACTCACCATTTGTCAAGCAGAACTCCACAGGTTTAGAAGGGATGGCCGATGAGTGACTCAAGGCCTTCTGTCTTGGTTAATCCCTGGGCCCTTGGCTTTGAGCACTGATGCTATATAGATTTTCCCTGCAATCTTTTCCTTATTCTCCACAATAAAACATCAGAATGTAGACCAAAAGGAAGAATGGGGCATTATTGTTCCTCCCCCAAGGAAGCACACCAGCAGCTGAGACCCTGAAACAAGCTTGGCAGTGATGTGAGAGCAGATTTTTCCTATTAATTGTCATCCTGTTTCTGGAACAGTGTGTCCCATGTCAGATGAATTAGGCAGCATCCAGGGCGGTGCCTCTCCTTAGCTGTCCTCTGTATCTCCTATCCCCTGATCTTTTTTTCCAGGGAGAGCTGCCTTATTTAGTCCTAGTGTGTCAAGGAGAATGTGACCCCATAAGTAGAAATAAAACATCTCCTTTTCCAAAGTCAGGCAACTTGCAGCTAGGGGCAAATAGAGAGAGAGAGGTAGTATGTCTGAGACCAACTATTTAAAATTAATCTTGCCCATCTTTAATTTAATCATATTCCATTTTATTTAGGTTTCACTTCATTTTAGAAGCAATAAACAAATGCTATATGCCACAAATATGGCATATATTTTGTTTAGTTTTCAATGAACGTATCAGTTACTTTCAATTTTAATTGCTACGGCCAGATCACAAACAAGATTTTTTTTTAAATTCATGTTTTGAAGTTGATCATGGTTAGAGGGTCTGATAGAGTTCATAGGAATGGGAACATATTGCTGGGGCTGCTTACTTCTCAGCTCACCACAATGGAGAGATTAATCCCCTCTTTTAAACCTCAGTCCATGGGATGATGCCATTCATATTCTAAGTGGGTTATTCTTTCTCATTTCTCTCTGAAACACATTTACTGACACATCAAAGGTGTGCCTCAGTCTCCTAGGTGATTCTAAAACCAGGTAAGTAATTGTGCTGAGGTTCACATCCAGAGAAGAGTGTAGTAATATACACCAGAAGTCTCCAAGTTCTGCCTTAGGTGATGTTAGTTCAGCGCGTGAGAGCAAGTACACACTAACAAGGCCACATACTGGAGTTTATTTAAGAGAAGAGTCCCGGGCGGGTGAAGAAGAAGAGGAGTAAGACAGAAGTCAGAGAGGGGACAGAGAAGAAAAGGACGCGAGCACATGCTCGCTTTTAAGGGAAGGGGCGTGCACGGTGTGCTTCATGGGTCCAGGGAGGTGCTTCCGTACCAGTGCCAGAGGGCTTACGTAGCCACGCCCAGGGGCGTGCCTCCATGCAAGGTGCATCCTACCTGAGAAGAGGGGCTCAGCTATATGGAATGCCAGGAATCCTTACAGGTGAACCCTGTCTCTTTACATACACTCTCTTTTCAGGCTTAAAATTTCAAATCTGGGTGAGAATCCATAATTGCTCTTTGGCTTCCATATCCTTGCTTACTTTCTGAGAGCTTCTATTTCCCTAAGTGTAAGCTAGGAATACTGCTCGTTAGCTATGGGGCTGCTGAATGCTGTAAGATGTATGTAATTGGCCCTGTTAGTTAGCTTCCCATTGCTGAGATAAAATAGGAAATCAACATGTGGGAGGAAAAGTTACCCTGGGTCATGGTTTTGGGGAGTTTGAATTCACTGACAGTCTGTCCATCACTGTGAAGATGCAGGAAGTGCATCATAGTGGTATGGAAGCTAAGAGAAAGACAGAGGAGACTGAAGCCCCAGTATCTACTACAAGTCTATTGCCGATGATTTAACCCCTTCTCCTTCTAGGCTTGGCCTAGTCAAGGCTCCTGTCACTTCCCATGAGCGCCATAGGCTGGTGTCCAAGCCTATAGCACACTGTCTTCAAGGGATCCATATACTAACATTGGCATTTAAAGGGTTTCTGTGCCTTTCATTTTCCTCTTATTTTTTTTTCTGGATGTATTAGTCTTTCTAGACCCTTTTAATGTCCTTTTGTGAAAATATAGCCCCCTAAGACTCCATCATGAACCTTTTTGTTTCCGACAGTATGCAGTAGTAAAAATGTCCTTATTACACACTGCCCACAGTGCATTCTCATTTTTTTTCTTACATATCATCTGTCTGTCCTCCTAGGCTGGGAGCAACTTATGGCAGAACCCATCAATCACTCAGTCCAGCATGCCAAAAACTTCATGCTGCATTTGACGGATGCTTGAACTTAAAAATGAACAGCATCCGTTTTGTGCATTTCATACCTCCCCCCTTTTTGGAAGGTCTTGTTGTGTAGCCCAGGTTGGACTCTAATTTTTATGTAGCCCAAACAGTCTTTGAATTTATAATCTTCTTGCCTTATCCTCCCAAGTTCTGTGATCTAACAGGCCTTGTGTATATTAGTTTTATCATAAAAAGCAAATTATTAATTTTATTAATTAATAATTATTAATTAATGTATATTAATCTGCGAAGGGCTAGTCTGGGCTAATTTAGAAATCTGAGGACTTTTGGAGATGCTCATAAACAATTCCTGCCATCTACACCTGAGGACAGTAGGCAAGAGTATATGAATATGGAGAAGCAGTTGAAATGATCTCTTTACCTTCTAGAAAAAGGATGTACAAAATATACAAAGATGACTGAATAAATGACTCACATTCTTGCTATTTAAACTATTTAGCATTTTATTTTATATTTTCATTGAATATTTTATTCTTAAAACAGATTAAACATGGCGGATAGAATGAAAACCATGTTAACTAGCACCTTTGACCCTGTTCCCACCCTGTCCTCATAGTCCTGGGCGCAGCATGCTCCTGCCACTTCTCTTGTTTTAATCTTACTCTGTATGGTTTGTTTTTCACGTTTCTGCTCTCTTTAAGTACCTGCTGCCAAAGGCCATTTCTCAACAAATCTATATCCCATACATGTATAAATTGGCAGCCACCTTCACTAAGTGATAACATTGTGTTGGAGGCTGGTAACCAGTTCAGGTTTCTATTTCTAGGTATATGTGCACTTACACATATAAACATCTCTATAAATACCCACATGCAGAATTATACATGCTGTATACTTGAGTACATTCACAAAAAATATAAATCTGTGTATTTTAGTTTAAATGCAAGTTTTTTCTCTAAATCACCTGCCTTTTGCCTACTGACTTGCCCATGGATTCAGGTGGATACCCGCCTTATGGAAGATGAGTATCTTAGCCAGATCTAATAGACATGACTGAAAATGTAATGTCTCAGGCCCCTCTTTAACAACTTCCAACTCATCCATCAATGTCTTGGCCTGGGAGTGTGAGCTCATCTTCTTTTGGAATCATAAAGATTTTTAAATGGTGCTGAGCATACGGCAGGGGTTTCTCTCTGCTACTGATGAAACATAGTGCCTCAGCCTGGTAGGGCTGATCTGTGAAGTATCTGTGTGGCCTGGGATGGGACCAATCAGACAGACCTCCTACTGGAGCATGGCCCTGCAGGAACCCTCTCACCACTGTGCTAGGCTTTCACTATTTGATGAAATCCTGGGGTGGCCTGTCTGGGTGAGAGGTGAGTACCATGAAGCTCAGGGCAGGAGCTGTTTATTGGAAGCACAGAAATATACAAAATTATTTCAGAGTTTTAACTGTAATTGTGTTGTGCTAGGTGCTTACTGGCCTGGGAGAGAGTTCAGAATTTATGAGAAGCTCATCCTCACCAAGTAATTTAAAATTGATGTTACAAGACTGGGGCTATGATCTGGCTGGGTTCCCACGCCAGAAGAACCTGTGGTTCAGAAAAGGGTCTGACTCGTTCCGGTTGCTTGGTAAGGGCAAGATGGGTTGAGAAGCCCCTGTTTCCCCCACCTTTTATGGCAAGACGAATGCCCTGACTCTTTTGTGTCAGCTGTTCTATTGTGAGCATTCTCAGTGCACCTGGCATCTTACAATGTCACATCCTTGTTAGAACAAAAGCCATGTAAATGCTAATGTGCCTGAGCAATAATAAAACACGCCCTCTAATTTTCACATAGGGTGAAATCATTTTGAGAGGAAGGACTGTGTGGCCTTTGGCTCCTTTGTTTAAATTTTTTTTAAGATTTATGTATTTATTATGTATACAGTATACTGAAGAGGGTACCAGATGTCATCATAGATGGTTTTGAACCACCATGTGGTTGAACTCAGGACCATTTAGAAGAACAGTCAGTGCTCTTAACCTCTTGAGCCATCTCTCCAGCCATGGCTCCTTTGTTTTTATGACCACCTAGAGTTCAGAAATGACTGGGGGAGTCAACTTCACACTTCTTGGCTTTCTGATATTTCCTCAGAGGAAACAGTTGAATAGTTTCCTAGCACTGAACACAGATTTTGGTTTATTAGGATTATGCCTCCATTGTAAAGATGAGGAAACTGAGACCTGAGGCATGCAGTAAGAAGCTGTCTAGGGAGCCTGGCTCTGCCTCGCAATGGCCTAGGTGAGTGCAAAGGAGCCAGAAAGCTCTGGGAAATGCACACAGATGGTGAACAGATTGGTTTGGTTCTTTCAGTGTCTCATCTAGTTATCTTTGAATGCCATCCCCTTGAGCATGGCCTTCAAAACTGTCTGTTAGTAACTCTGTTTGGTCAACCTGGGCACACTTGGTTTTGGGGACAGGTTGAAATGAAAAGTCTCATTTTTTGCTCCCCAGATTGAAAGACTTTCCTTTATTTTCTTTTGCACACATTCAATCTCATGGACTAAGGGAGGCTAGAGCAGAAGGCCAAGGGGACTTGGCCATGTGGCTTGGACTTCCCATAATGCCTTAGCGCTTCATCAGCCAGCTTGCTTTTCATCCTAGCAGTGAGATGCTTGCAAATGCCTGATGGGCCCGTGGGTGAATGAGAGCAGCACAAGACTGTTCCATTGTAAATTAGAGTTGGTTAATAGGTACTTATAGTAAAGTGGTTGCCTATTTGATTGTGATTGGGAAGTATTAACATTTCCCCCATAAGCAGATGGTAACTATCCTCTGAGCGGATGGTAGGCTCATGCCAGAGTCTTGATTTGGAAGGACTCACTGCTGCCAGAAGATCTTGGGAGCTGCTGTTACAGGGTGTGTTGTTGCCATTGCTCTGATTTAACTACTCAATTGAGGAGGAATTAGACTTTTTTTTTAGGAGTCATTCCTGATTTTCTCCTGGTCCTGAGGTACTGGACTGAGAAGGGCTTTCCTACAGGTGAATGGAAGTGGAGATGGGGGCGGGGAGAATCTTAGCATCTTAAGCTTGATGCACCCTTGGCATTATTTCTCATGAGACACCATGGCCATGCATTTACTGCTGTGCACACAGAGCAGAGAAATAGGTATAAGGAGAGTGTGTGGAGATATACCATATACAGGAGACACTGGAGTCTTTTAGAGGGTGGCTGGACCTTGGGTGGACATGTCACTGATGGTATGAATTCATAGTTGCTTCCTTTGCCAAAAAGCATAGACTGTTGTGAAGTCTGTTTAACAGGGGATCAGGAACTAAGAGCTGTGCATGGCAGAAATAAAACTGAAAAACGAGTTGAGTTTCCTGACTTGCTGTGATGTGGCCAACCCTTCATAATGCTCACTCCCCTCCCCCTTTTTAAAAAAACTTCTTGGCCTATATCCTTTTCCAAATTGAAATGTGCAATGGATGGAGGTGACCTTGACCCCTGCAAGAATCTTGCACTTAGGGTTCTGGACCTGGGAATCCTTATATAAGGTAACTCTTTGGACATGAGTTTGAGATGCTTTTCTGTTGTGTTGTCTTCTTATGGTCTTTACATTGTCTGGAGGAGCGTCTGAATTCTCTTTCTGTGTTTTCTGATACATTTGGAGACCCCCTGTTGGCTTTTAGACATTCCTTGATTAAATAGCTTAGATCTGTGGCAAGTTCCTTACCTTCTTCTGCCTGGACATCACTGATAAGAGTCTAAACAAAGCCTTCCTCTGCTTGAGGACTAAGATCTAGAATGTGGTGCTCAAGACTCAAGACAGTTGGGATGGTAGCATGTACTGGTTTCTGGCATGCCTTTGCTGCCCTGCCCTTTGTGGGGGACTCTTTAGCTATGCAGCGGACTATCCTAGAGGTCCCTTCATGGCCATCCCCGACTGTGCTGAGCACTAGCTGCTCCCACCCTTCCTTGCCTAACTCTTTGGGATTTTGGAGTCAAGTATTCTCCAGCACTGATTTTTGTACTTGAAGAGAAATCCCTGGGTGTGGAGTATGATACAAAATGTTTTCCTCCAGGGATACCTGCTGGCTGCTCTGTTCTTGGCAGGCCACTAGATCCTGTTCAGCTGTGCCAAAGATAGCCAATATGCTTGGCTCTACACTCAAAAGCTATTGCCTCTCAGATTCATTTAATGTTGGCAGTATAGAGCAGTAATGGAATTGTAACTGGCTCCCATAGGGTTAACAGGCTTTGGATAGTTTAGTTTAGAAGTCCTCAACCTTTTGTCTCCAGCTACTCCTGTAGCAGATGATGGTCACATGTCTTAAGTCTGTGGGTGTAACCTGGCCTTCCCAGAAGTCTTGGAATCACAATAATTTTACACCCAAGAAAAATATATCAGGGGATGTGCTAACAAATGGAATTTTTAGAACTAGGAGTAAAAGCAACCTCATGTTAATTTTTGCTCTTAAAATATCCATACACTTTTGCATTTTATTATCTATCAAATTCATACTAATATACTCACCATACTAGTCCATACTACTGGGTGTATTGTGCCACAGTGCCAAGATGGAAAGCCATGAAGATTGGGGCTTTCATCTTGATTTTCTCACGGAGTTCTTTACCCAAGGTGGCCTTTACCCTTGCAAAGTCAAGCGACAGAAACTGCTCCAGGAGAACCCCGCCTCTATTCTCATGACACATTCTTTCTCTGTGTGCATCCTCTCTAGTGGACCTTGGGCATTTAGTTTGCCCAGAGGAGGTGTTTGGCTAATAAAAAGCTGTCATGTGATTGCTGTGTCCAAGTCTGTTTATGCAGCCCAGTCTCCTGTGAACTTAGCTTTGGGGCGTCCAAACAAGCCATAGGCAGTAATGCAGAAAGAGAAAAATGAGGGACAGTTAGGAAGCACAACTGGGGATTAAGAGAATTAAAAAAAAAAAACATACATGCTCATAAAAACCACCACAGAGCCAAGTGCTGCAAATGTTCCCTCAAGTTCCTCTGGTCTCCAGTCCTCACGCTGCACACTCATCATGGTGATGAACAGCATGGGGTGGTGCAGAAGAGCAAGGAGAAAGGACCTCCTTCATCCGACTGTACTTGCAACATCCAGGTGTGTCTGCTACCTGCTCCAGGCCCAGGTATCCCAAGGGAAATTAGCAAGAGCCCAAGTTGATCTATTCCTGCCTCTGGCTCTCAGGCTTAAGGACACCTGCTCTATCCTTCACCACCCTGTATGCTTAGAGAACAACAATCGAGTTTCCATGGTGCCTACCACTTTATTCTGGTCCTTGAATAAATGGTGCACCCACAAACCAGAGAGGGATTCATTCACTGGCTTTCTTCCCCAAAGCACCCATTACCTAATTTATGGGGCACAATGGGACAAGTTCAAAAAGTATTAAAATTCTAAGCAACTGTCGCATACTATTAAGCCCAAGCATAGGGCTATTTGAGTGTTAAGTCAGATCACTGGTTGAGAGGCCAATGATGCTCCCCTGGTCCTGGCTTCTTTATCCTTCCCTGAATAGTTAGGAAGGAAATTATATTTCCTTTTAAAAGCAGAAGTAGGAATATCACCTGAATTTTTACTTCTAATTATAGTAGGGCATGGGGGGCATTGAGCATTTATTAATTACCTACTATGTGGCAGATGTCAATATATCTATTTTGTGTTTATATATTTGTGTTTATGCATGTGCATGTGCACTTATGTGTATGTAGAGGCCAGAGGTCAACCTCAGATGTTGTTCTCAAGAACCTGTTCACATAACTTTGTGAGGCAGACTCTCTCAATTAGTCTAGGCTGGCTGGCCAACAAGCCCCTGAGATTTCCTTGTCTCAGCCTTTCAGTGCTGGGGTTATGAGCGCACAGCACCTTGCTTAGCCTTTTCACATGGGATCTAGTGATCCAAATCAGGTCTTCATTCTGGCTTAAGTGATCACTCTACCCACTGATCTATCTCCACAACCAAATATATCTTATAGTGATATAGTTGATTGTGATTTCCATTTCAAAGATGAGCAAGTTGCTTAGAGTAGCTAATATGCTCAACTTTAAGTTTCAGGGCAAGTTTTTAAGTGAATTTAACTTAACTCAGTAGTTCTCAAGCATAGTAACAAATTTTCAACCTTGGTGACATTGTGTAAATACTAAAACCAAACCCCAGGTTATTTATGTCAGATATTAGAATTCTTTTTTAATACTACTGGTGATTTTAATATCTAATGCAGACTAGAAGGAGGAACAATCATTTTATTTGCGACACAGCTGCATATTTTACTAGACCCCTAGGTCAGCTCTGTGGTCCATACACCAGCTGCTCTGACCATCTTGGAGCTTTCAAATGTGCAGATGCTTGGGATGTACCCCACAACCTCCTCATCAAAGCAGAGGAAGCTAAGGGAGCAGCCTTTTCCTTATGGGATGCTGGTGTTTGCCAGGGTTCGAGAGTCAGCATCCTTCATCTCTATGGAAATGTCTGATAATAACCTGGCCAGTGCCTATCAAATGAAATTTGTGGGTTTGAGTCTTATGGAATTCTGTGTACTTTCTTATGAAGCAGGTTCTGATTTACAAGTTTGGGGATGGGATGAGAATCAGGCTTTCCGTAAGCTTCCAGAAGACTTGGTCCTGTGGACTGTACTCCTACCACCAAACCAGTGGTGAGTGACTGCATCACTATCACTGCATCTACAGCATCCACTTTCTTTAAGTAAATAAACCTCAGTCATTGTCTAAAGAAATGCCTACGGTGGCTTTCTAGGTTCAAAACTTCTACCTTGTTTCCTGTAAGGATAACAAGACACTGCATTCGTTGATCTCAGTGACCACTGTGAGGTAGGTCCATCAAAACTGACATTCTCCCCTAAAGAGGGAGCTAGATGCAAAACCTCCAGGAGGCCATTGGGCAGGTGATAGTCTGGCATTCCCACCACAGAGTCCCTAGTGCTGATGGAAAATAACTGCTTTTCTGGAAACTTCTCTGTCCTGTCTCTTCTTTCTCCCGTAACTGATTATGAAGGTGATGCTGGAATGTAGTCGTTATTTTCCTCATCACTGTGACAGAACCTTCCAGAAAAACAGCTTGAGAGACAGAGGGTTTCTAATAGTTCCCAGGCTGAAGGTTCAGCCTAAGAGGGCAGGGGAGGCAGGGCGGTGGGAGTGGCTTGTGTTGACTGACTAGGGAAGGGGCAGGGACTCATAGAGGAGAGACAGAGAGAGAGAGAAAGAGAGGCTGCCTGCTTCTCCCCCAGTGACCTAGCCTTTCAAAGCACCATCACCATCTGGGGACCAGGTGTCCAAACACAAGAACCTGTAGGGGGACATTGAACCCTCAAACCATAACAGGAGACTATAGGGAACCGAAGCACAGTCTGGAGAGGATCAAGGCAGGGGTTTCCAGGCAGAGGAGGCCCCATGGTGGGCTTCCCAGGCATCCTGCCAGCTTCTGAGATGCTGTCCTTGGTAATGGCAGCGATCTCATTCTTCTCGGTTCTGGTGCTCCAGCGGAAGGTATTTGCGCTGGAAGCCTGCCTGCCCTCTAATGTACTGTGGAATAAGAGTTGCACAGCTGGCCAAAGAATGGAATTGTTTATCAATCCTGGGCATGCCAAGCCTCTTTACCTGACAGGCATCTTGAGTTCAAAGGGGCCTCTGTGCATTGTGGCTGGCTGTGCAAACCTGTTCCCAAGCAGGGAGAGAATGTCAAAGTCTGTCTACCTGCCAGCAGGTCTTGACGTGCAGCCCCGAAGAGAGTGCCTGGAAGGTTCCAGCAACTGCCTTTAAAAGTGAATCCTTCCAAATGAATCTAGTTCAGTGAATTGGCTTTGGTTTACTTGAGGGTTATAGGGAGGGGGAATCCTGGAATTGACCTGGCCTCTAGGCAATGTGGGCAGGGTTTGAGCACTATTATTAGCTAGTATGTGTGGAAATGGCTCCAACAGTCCCAGTCTTCCATCCATGCATGCTATGCAGGGAAAATGCTTGCTTCACTAGGCTGTGTACCTGGCTGCCAGAAGGCAGGGGCCATTCAAGGGACACTTAGCTTCCTGTTGCTGACTGTGTAACTGGGGAATGTTTCTTGAGGCTCTGCAATTTTTGTTGAAAATCATCATGAAAGCCTAAGGTAATGTTCACAAATAGGTGGCCGTATTCATGTGCACAGAGGTTTACTGCACTGTGAGTTATGGAGCAACCTTGCTAAAAGCTCCTTAGGTAGCTAACAAGAAATGAATGGCTGAGTATACTACTGTTTACACGTACAATACAATATAGTCATGTACATGTGTGTGTGTGTATCAGAAATCAATGTTGGTGCTATCTTTCTCTAAGGCTGTGCCTTTCAGTAATTAATTATTTTGGAGGCATGTCTATCACTGAGCTTGTAGTTTGCCAATTTGTCTAGGCTGGCCTCCCAGTGAGCCCCAGCGTTCCTCCTCTCTCTGGTTTCCAAAGTTGGGGTTACAAGCACATGTAGGTTTGTGTGTGTGTGTGTGTGTCTGTGTGTGTGTGTGTGTGTGTGTGTGTGTGTGTGAGAGAGAGAGAGAGAGAGAGAGAGAGAGAGAGAGAGAGAGATCTGAACTCAGTCTTCATGCTTAAATATAGAGCATTTTATATACTGAAACATCACCCCAGCCTCCAGATGTCAGATGTTTTTATATACGACTTTGAATTTATTTTTTGAGAACTTTGGTGGCTGTACATCTTTCTCTTTTGGCTTATTCACTATCCTTCTCACTTCCTTGGCCTCCACCCCCAAACTCTCACAACATATATTCCTCCCAACTTCATGATGACTGCTTTACTTTAATAATAATTCACCAAGGCTCTAGTGCTACCTATATGCACATGGATATGAGGTCATCATCTGAAGCATGGGCAAACTACCAGTGGCCATCAGCTGCCAATAGTGCTTCAGCTAAAGTTGGGAATCTCATGAGTCCTGCCCCATTCCATGATGCAATTTTGACTGTTCTGACCTTCTGAAGATCTTGTACAGGTGCACACAGCTACTGTGAGTTCATGAGGACAATGGCCATGTCATATCCAGAAGACAGCATCTCACTACGTCCCTATCTATCCTCTGGATTCTAAAGTCTTTTCAGTCTCTCTCCTGTGGTATCCCCTTAGACTTGGGGATAGATGTATCATTTTGGGATGAGCATTGCAGTCCCTTTTCGGAACAGTTTGATCAGTTATGAATCCCTGTATTAGTCACTGCTCACAGGAAAAGAAGCTTCTATGTCTAAGGCTGAGAGCAACAGAAAGATATGCATATAAGCATAAACGTTAAAAAGAAAGTTTGATGCCACGACCATTAGCAAACAATAGTAGGTTCTCCTATGATTCTAAAAAAGCCATGGGCTTTTAGGAAATTTTACAGTACCAAGCATGAATTCTGTAGGGAAGTCCTCAGATATACTCAGAAAATGACTCTTCCCATAACAGTCATGCCACCATTACATAAGTCAGCTCATGCCTTGAAGGTTAGTGTTATAGCAAGCAGTCAAGTGCTGGATTAAGACTACTGATATCGTATTTTTTCCTATCAGCCTTTATAATATCTTCTGACACTACTGAAGCTAGCTAGTAGGAAAAAAGTTGTATCCAACCACCGAAGTATGTGATGGTTTCAGCAATGGGGTCCTATCATCTAGTTATAGTGGAAATCCCACAGCTGTGTCAACAGCCTGTATTTAGGGGCCTCTGGGTCTCCCCGATCAATAATTCATAAGGAAGTCTCCCATGCTTGAGACATCAATTTTTAAAGATAGATACTTTTGTTTTTCTGAAATAGTCCACATATAGGTAGCAAGAAATTCCTGCTTAGTCTAAAAGGAAATGTTTCAAAAAGTCTTTTAAGTTTCTTCCCAATTTCTTGTCATGGAGGTCTTCACTATTCTGAGATTCTTTTAGAGATGATCAGTGCAAACACAAGTATGAGTGATTCCCCATTGCTTTTATAAAAATTTAAGTTTGTGTTCTCATTGTTCTATGCCATATTATGTTACTAACAATCTGTCTTTGAGACAATTTCATTTCAGTGTGCAGAGATCCCCTGCCTTCTATTTTTATAGTTGCTTGCCAGGAATGATACTGTTGAGTAATATTTATTGACATGTGAGATGTTTACAATACATTTCCCTGTTAGAAAAGAATGTAAGCCATTTCTCTAATCCCATTTTATTGTTGAAATAGTAAAATAAAGAGGAAGTATTTTTATATGTAGACCATGGAAAAATACAGGAAGTATCTGAAATTATAGCTTAGAATGTAAGCAATACTCATCTTTAGGTAGTGGCATTGTAAATATATGTATGTTTTTTTCCAAATTTTCTACATTGAGCTTTAAAAAATCAAACAACAGCAAATAAACAAACAACAGCAATAAGAAAAACAGATTTACATCCTACAAGGACATGATGGTTCAGGATACTGATCTACCTCTCATCAGGAACATTCTGCTCCTTCATAGTGTGTCATTGAGGATCGTGGAACAGACACAGACATCTCATAATGTGCCTCAGTCACCAGTGGTAGTGGAGGAATGATTCAAATATTGGTTTCTGGGCCATATCTCCTGAACCTGAGACCCTCATATAGGCCCTGTGAATGTGCTATCTTCAAAAACAACCATGGTGCTTTGATGCTCATTAATGTTAGAGAAACTTTGATGTAGATTAGGAACTGACAAGCTTTTTCACAAAGAGCCAGATGGTGAATGGTTAAAACATTGATGACCCTCTGGTTTTAGCTTCATCCACTCAGTACCCTGGCTATCAGAGTTGTAGACAACATGCAAATGAAAGACTCTCCCAATAAAACTTTATTTACAAAACAGGTGCCAGGTCAGAGTTAGTCTGCATACCATTCTTACAGGCCCTGGTACAGATTGAGTTGCTAACTCTTTTACAAATTATCCAACAGATAGGGGAACCACCAAAAGCTCTGTATATTTGGCAAAGAATGTCCCTGTTATAAATAAATGCCATTAATTAAATGTTTCATATGCCTGCCACTTTTTAGACATAGTTTAAACTATAAAGAAGCTCTGTACAGTAACTAATATTGGTCTATTCCAGAAAGGCAAGTAATATGATTAGCTTGATTTTGTAAATCATTAATGCTTGTATGGTCAATAATGGTGATCAGTACCTGTGGCTGGTCATAGTTGTTGGTTTGTATGGTCAGTAACGGTGATCAGTTTACATGGCCAGTGATGGCGGTTGGCTTGTATGATCAATAATGATGTTCAGCTTGCATGGTCAATAATGGTAGCCAGTTACATGGTCTTTAGCGGTAATTACCCTGTATTCAGATGATGCTGGAACAGAGTGACTGATTGTGGCAGGCAGCAGGTAGCCTGTATCATCACTTTCCTTTCCCCCATCATTTCTTTTCCTATTTTAACCTACCTGAGCCTCAGTCATGTCATGAGCCAAGGAGAAGGCATGGTTATATCTCTTCAGTGGATTCACCGTTTGACACAGCTTCTTGATGGATTTGCCAGGCAGTACTATGGGTGATGTCATTCCCCTCTAAGGTTATCCTATAAAACAGAAACCCTGATATGTCTTCAGATATTAATTTATTTTATAAAATCCTGAAGACTTGGATTAAGTGAGATAATGGTTATAAGACAGAATCTTGGACCCAGCACCTGGGGCAGGATGGCTGGTCAATTGTGTCTTAGCTAATTATATTATTAGTACCTTTATTGGAACAACCAAACATCTGTACACTGAACCTCTGAGGTCAGTATCTTTATCCTGGTTTTCACAAACGAGACACAGTGAAAGGAGGGTGAGGTGATCTGTATGGCTCCCAAGCCACAGGCTCTTAGCTACTTACCATGTATTATGCATCTTAGAGACAGACTGTAAGAAGATCAGGGACTAGGGGGATCCTTGGCAGGTTTCCATCCAGGGACCCTTAGCAAGTCTGGGGCAGATTGTTCTTCATTCCCTTCTATTAGCTGAGTACCCCGCCTGCACACAGGCCAGTGGCAGACTCCCCAAGCTGACAGCTGCATATTCTCTTCTTATCAGTCAATAAGCTTCTTAGGCAGCCTCAGGCAGGACACTTGATGGCGAGTTAATGGAGACTTTTGTGGTCTTATTTCTGGCCCTTTAATCCATGCCCTCACCCCATTCTCCTCTCTTTTTCATTGTAGTACACAAGTAGTTCTAGTGTTTCAGAAATGACAGAGACCACCCTGGCAGGAGCCTCATTTCCATATTCAAGCAGGGGCTGTGACTGTAGCCATCTGCCTTGGGAGGCCTTGACCACTAAAAAAGGCAACTGAGGCAGGTGTGAAACAGTTACTTGGAGAGATGCTTCATCTAAAATGTTTCAAAGGATGCCTGTGAGACCCCCTACCCTACCTTTACATGTCAACTTTATATGTATGTTCTCTAGTCTGCAGTACCTGTCATGATTCTGTAAGTGGATTCAGGCATGGCTGTGGTGCGACACCCAAGCGCAATCCCAGCACTTGGGAGACAGTAGCAGGAGCATTGGAAGTTTGAGTCCTGCTTAGTCTACATAGGGACTCCCAGGCTATAAGTTGGCTACAAAATGAGACGCTTCCTCAAGACAGCCAAAAGAAAGAAGGGAAGAAAGAGAAAGGAAGGGTGGAGGAAAGAAGGTAAAATTGGTCATATCTTATCACCTGGTCTCGCCATCCCAGTTCTTCCCCTGCTCTTAGGATAAAAAGATGATAACTGTGACATAGTGATCCAGGGCTGGAGTGATCTGATCCTGGTGCATTTCTACCTTAGTTGTGCTCTGAATTTCATCTCCCGCAGTGCTTCATGCTCTCCTCCTGAGGCCGAGACACACACACACACACACACACACACACACACACACAAACACACACACCCTTCCTCCACAATGCTCTGATTAGTTATCCACAGGCCTCACTGTATGGTCAGACTGTCCAGTGATCGCCCAAGACACAGGTGCACACACCCCTGACTACTATTGTCTTTATATCCAAAAACCTGAAATATGGATTCTTTGCTGGACCCAGTTTTCTTAATGCTGCAAGGGTATATGATCTGGTATATTTCCTTGTTGGTATTTGTGAATGATCAGACTGATAAAAACACCATTCATGACATTCCTCACACATTGGGAGGTACCAAGGCTGACACTCCTTTCCCTGAGACCCTGCCGTGTCTATCCTGTCTTTACCCAATGTCCCTGTCTTTACCTACTACTTTATGGTCAGTCCTGTGGCTTCTTCTCCCATACTACACCACTAAGATTAAGATTCCTTTTTTGGCATGCTGCTGGTATTCATTACAGCCTGTCGTCAAATGTTCCTATAGGGTTCAAATTGCAGTTATGTTTCTTGAGAGCTGTGGGACTTGTGGAGACTACTTAACCATCTGAGCCCCCATTCCCTCAGCAGACAAACGAGAGAGATTGTCCTTAACACACTGCATTTTGAGAATTAAGTTAAATTGTCCATAGAAAACAATAAATTCTTTCTTTAGTCATGTAGTAATTACTGAGTTAATGTGGTTGGGGGTATGACTTTTTGTTATATTCAGAAAACCTATGTGTAACTCACGGGTTCCATTCTAGCCACTGTTCACAGCATTGTCCATGAATAATTAGGAAATAACTTTAAAATGACAATGAATGGGTCACGCTTCCAGCTAGTTAAGTCAGGACATCCATGGGGAGGATGCTAAGCTTCAGCACCTCTGGAGCTGCCCAGGGGGCTTTGACAGACACATAAGGTTGCCACCCATCACTGTGGTCTGTGCTGCCTTTTTGGCAGAGTACAAACCTCTTGGGATTTAAAAAAAAAAAGATGAAAAGGAAGGAGAGATGAAAACATGGTGGGGAACCCCCGCAATGTGCATTTGGTGGACATTTCATGTTTTTGTTTGATTTTTGCCATGAACTTGGGACACAGAGTCATTTCTTTGTTTTCAATATCAGGTAGCAGGTGGTTAACTATGAGGGACCAAGAGGTAAAGTCCATCAGGGGTTTCTCTCCCTTCCTTTTGGCAGCTTCCCTATCTCTGGCAGCACATCCTTTGTGAGGCGACTGAGTGCCCGGTTATCACACCTTTGGAGTGAGGGCTGACTGCCACGCCTGTCCACCTGCAATGCTTAATGACTCAGCCCACTTGCTGCTCATAAGGCCCTTGCCAGCCATCTGCTACCTGTTTATGTACCTCTACATTGTGCTGTTTGCTTAACGGGGACACTTTAGTGCTCTGCAAAGGCTCCTCATGGTTGAGGGACCAACATTTCCTGAGTAAAGAGAAGGCCATAGTTGTTGTTGTTATTGTTGTTAATTTCTAGGCATTTTGATGAGTTGGAAAAAAGTAAGACATGGGTCACAATAAAAGAAAGATTACTTTTTGCCTGATAATAGGAGGAGTCAGGGATCAATGCGAACAGTTTACAGCTGAGAACTTTGCTGACTTTTTGCTGTATAGATACAGTAGCAAAAGACCTTGTTAACAGAACAATTTTAAGTTCATAGGTTTGGGGATAGGGCCTGGAATTCAGCATTTCTTGCAAGCCCCAAATAAGACTGATGCTGTTGGTCTACCAGACATACTTGGCTTAGCAAGGGTATAGCTTCCAGTGGCTATGATTCTGGGATAGTTCTACTGACATGGTATAGACATCTGAGTTCTAATATTGGCTGTTTTGTTAATTTAAACTTAGATATCTCTTGTACTTCCTCTTACTTTTCCATAATTGGAAGGATTTTGATTAAGTGGCTACCAAGGTCAACTCTAGGATTTTTTTAGTCGGGAATCCCAGATTAGTGACAGCAAAGTGGGCAGGATGGAAACAGATGGAATGTGGAAAATGTCAGAGCAGTAATTCTCAACCTCTCTGATAAATCTCTATCTCCAAAAATGCTTAGGATTCTTAACAGTGACAAAAGTACAGTTGTGAAGTAGCAATGAAAATAATTTTCACCACAATATGAAGAACTATGTTAAAGGGTGACAGCATTAGGAACATTGAGAACCATTGTGTTAGAGTATCCTTTGCATAAATCAGCTGTTTCTTCTGGAATCATCAGGCCTTGGTCTTGGGGAAAGTAAGGAGTGAGTTTTTTCTGTGTTGTATGTCTAGAGCTTTGGGTAGACTCTAAACTCCTAACAGGTAAAGAAGATGGCTCCAACTCAAACACTGGACTTTCTGATGGGAGAAGTGCATTGGGAACATATGAGATTTCTTCAGGCTCCATGGAGAGTCTTCCCCATTAGGACACAGAGCACTGGAAATTTCAGATATGTAAATTACTCCTTTGTTCTTACAGCACAGATTTTAGAGGATGGTGTCTCTTCCAGAGAGTCCTGTCTTCTCCTTTTAGATTGGATTTTCTCTACCTGATACTGTGTGTGTCTGGCAACACGTGTTTCTGCCTATGGACTGCTAACTATCATCTCCTGATGCTGTGAATATCAGTCTCTTGGTCATGTATCTTTTTATCCATCAGATACTGCTCTCTGCCTTGGGGTCTTACATTTGTCTTCTGTGAGGTTCTCTAGTTGCTTGACCCTCTTCACATCATTGCTCTTTTGGATTTCCAGGTTCTGACCCTTTCATGTCTGGCCTTTTCTTTCCTATAGCTAATTGCAAGTTTGTGATGCGGCCACTTTCAAAGTGCATTTGGTGAGTTTAGATCTGATATTGTGAAATGTTTTGTATTTACTATCCCTGTGCATGTTACTGTATGTGGGGAGGTTTCCTCTCCCCTATGCAGTCAGAAATCCTCATCTATGAGTAGTTAGGCATTGTACTCTTGGCTGCAATTGTTCTTGGTAGAATATAAAAGAGCCAAACAGGAGGAGTGGCGTTCAGTGCTGATTGGTCCTCTGCCTGGCTTTCTTTTAAGAGTGTAAGAGTCCTGGTGTGTGTGTGCGTGTGTGTGTGTGCATGTGTGTGTGCATGTGTGTGTGTGTGTGTGTGTGTGTGTGTGTGTGTTATCTCTATAGCACTTCTAAACCAACAGAAGATTTTAATATTCCAGGTCAGATGGTAGTCCCAGGAGGACTCATGACTTTAGTTTTTATTTTGTGTTTTATAGATCTAAATTTCATAAACTTCATTATAAAAATATCTGGAAAATAGTAAAGAAAGCATCAATAGTAATCCAATTTTCAGAGATTACCACTGGGCAGCATAATGTGCATGAATAAATGCTGATAAATATTTCTATACATACTCACGCCTATACAACTATGGATCTGTAGCTAAGTATCTCTATTCACATGCATAATTTATACAAACATTTAAAAGAAAATGGTCTTAAGACACACACAGTTTTCTGATCTGCTTTCTTCATTTAATACTTCTTGAACATCTTTTTCTGCTATTCATCGGCCCATCTCTTCAGCTTTTTCATTGCTTTGTAAAGGATCATTCTTCTTCCTTGCTTGCTTTCTTCTTTTCATGCTGCTTGTATATTGTACCATTTCATCTGGCTAATTCAGAAGTGAATCCATTCTCCCTGAGGCTCTGTGGCAAAGGGGCAAAGTACACAGTTATGAAATGAGAATGAGCATAAGAAAGACATAGGCCATGCCTGCTCAACTCCCTCTGAGGGTGTTTTAGCTTGGCTTTGTCCATGGAGCATAAAGCGGGTGAGTCTTGGCAGGAATGAAGTTAACCTTGTGATGTTGTCAGCAGTGGTAGCTGTTGCTGCAATCAGCAACTGTGGATTACTTACTTGGGAGCATCTATTTGGAAGAAGTCTTGAGGGGCATAGCACCACTATGAACAAGTACCACTGGAGAAATTGGATGGTCCTAATGAAAATGTGTAGTCTTGGCAACAGAGTACTTGAACACATGTCTCTGCAAACCAATAAGACCCAACAGAAAAAGATGGACGTATTGAAAAACAGTGTTGTAGACATGAGAACCAGGACTGGATTTCTAGAGTTGAGGTTTGCTTTGTGATTTGCCTAATATGTTAATCAGCTTTCTGTTACTATAACAAATGCTGGAGGTAATCAGCATTTAATAAAAGGTGAATTTATATTCATGATCTTAGAAGTTCTGCAAAGTCCCTCTTGATCTGGGCCTATGTCAGTATATCATGATGGGGGAACTAGCCAGAGCAAACTGCTCACATGGCCAGGAAGTAAGAAAGAGAAAGAGAAGGAGACTGGGATCTCCCAACTCTGTTTGGGGACATGCCTATTAGACTAAAGGATCTCCTACTAGGCACCACCTCTTCAATGTTTCCCCCCAACATTCTCATAGTACTGCTCTTGGGAACTACTCTTTTCTATGGACCTGTAGGAGACTCCGAGGCTCCAAACTATAATAGTAGATATAGCTTTCTGAACCTGTTGCCTTGTATATAAATGTGAGCATAACCCATTTGATAAGACATGGAGAGAATCAAGTGGGACCCAGAAGCATTTAGCATAGTGACTTCCATGTTGTCCATGCTTAAATATGGCTATCACTGGCATATTTTTAAGGCCCTCATAAGTAAGAAAAACATAAAATTCTCTCTCTCTCTCTCTCTCTCTCTCTCTCTCTCTCTCTCTCTCTCTCTCTGTGTGTGTGTGTGTATGTGTCTGTTCTCACAACAATGTTTTATAGTCATAGGATAACATTCTTTTAATAAATTAAAAATGTCTGATGGAATTGAAAAGAACAGCTATAAAAAATGAAGTGAAATGCTTTATGGAATTACTTGGCCTAATGCCTGTGGAAAGTACATAGAAGAAGACACAGCCCTGCTCAAAAATGCAGATTCCAAAGTTCTTGTGCAGCTGAGACTAAGAAGCTTGTGACCTGGGCCAGTCATTTGTCTTCTATGAGTCCCACAGCAAAACTGTTGGACAGGCTGTTGGAGTACCTCCCTGTCAGAGTTTCTTCCATGCCTCTAGGACAGTAGGATTTGGCTCAGTGGATCCTTCTTGAATGTTCCTTTTGCTCAGGGAAGATATTTCTGAGATATCAAATGCTCATAGGTGGGCCAACATTTGTGGTCTTCCAAAGAGGTAGCAGTGCCCTGGACTTGCCCTTATTGAAAAATAGCTGGAGGATCCAGGGTTACAGCAATGTCTATGGGCTCCCTAGAATGAGCTTTCTCTCTAGAAGTGAATCTAAGAATGGTATGTAGTAAGAAGTTTCTGGCTTATCTTAGCCCTGAGATCTGGACCAACTGTCCCAAATAATCACTCAAAGTCTTATATTGGCCCAGCCTAGCCCCAGGGTCCAGAACTGTTGGCAGCTGCTTAGTCCCCTAAAATGACTGACATTTACATTAATTTCATGCTCTTTGGCCTATGGCTCAGGCATATTATCAGGTAGTTCTTGCATCTAAACCCATTTCTATTAATCTATTTCCTGCTGCGTGGCCTGTGGCTTACCTGTATTTTACATGTTGCTTTTTTGGTGGCAGCTCACAGTGTCTCTGACTCTGCCGTTGTTCGTCCTGTCCTTTATCTCTGCTTGAATTTTCCACCTGCTTCTAAGATGCCTTGCTATAGGCCAAAACAGTTTCTTTATTATCCAATGATAATTCACAGCATACAGAAAGACATCCCACATCAGTTGTACAGGTTTAATTATTTCTGGCGCTCCTTTGCACTTATTTGGGAAGTAAATAAAATCTTAGTAATAGCAGCTTATGCATCCACCCTTCTCTCAGTTAAAGTCTGGTGAAATGTCTATCTGCTAAGAGCATTAGAACATGAGATTTCAGGGCTAACCGCTGAGTCAAGTGAGAGAGAGAGCAACATTCCATCAGGTTAAGTCACAGTGACTTGGAAGCGCAGAGTGAGGGCGCTCTGTCTTCTAAATGCAAAGGGACTGATGGGAATTGACTTTTTGATGTAATGTCTTAGCCTTTCTAGGGAGATTGTTTGGATCTGTTGCTCTTCTGGTCAGATAGGGATCACCTCCTCCCTGCTCCAGTGGTCAATTTCCTTGAGTTCTACTGTAGAGAACTGACCAGGGAAAAGTGAGATGACATGACAGTACTGGTGCTCAGACTACAGAAAGCACTGGGAGAAAAAGACATTCAGGAAATGGACATGTTCACACACACACACACACATACACACACACAAATTTTAAGCCCTGAACTTTAGTGCTAATAGTTGGAAAGTGGTACCAGCATGGGGCTGTCAAGGGCAACTCACTGCAAGTTAAGACACTGAGCTGATGACACAGTCAGAAGCCAGCAGCTGTGGTCTTCATTCTTATGAGAGACTGTGAAAGAAGACCACACAACAAGAAACCAGTGGCCAAACATGAAGATATGGTTTTGGGTTGTGATGGGAAAGACCGTGTTTGTTTTGATGCAATGTACTTGTTCATTAGATATAGTAGAATGGTTGAGAAATACCTTTTATGTTAAAATCTTAACTTAACCAGGTCAGAGATGACAGAATGTCAACCAGGTTTTAGCTTTTCAGGACACATCAACATATAACAGCAGGCTGCCGTCTTTTCATGTTAGAGGATAGTGTATGTCTGACATGCCTGACATGTCTGACATGCTCCACCCCCACCTTACTACATTGAAACCGCAATCTTAAATAATGTTTAAGAGTACCATTCTGTAAATTGGTACTCTGCCTGCCTCAGGATCAACTCAACTATGAGCGGAAGAACAGATGTGCCCCTCCATGTATGGCTAACTGTGTGAGAATGGGTCCCGTTCCAGAGAGAATGTCAGACTCTAGCCAAGTCAGAAACAGGGCAAACCTGAGTCAAGTGTGCAAGAAAGATATCCTTGTATTGGATTGTCCCCTGATGTCTTATGGAGACCAGGCTGCTCCAGACAGTACCTCTGAATTATGTATAGAGTCTCCTTTTATATTTTGGTTTCTAGAGGTCATTATCATCCCATGCTGGAATTATATTCTTTCCCTCCCTTCTTCCACAATGTCACCTAAGCCTTAAATGGGGGCGGTTTATATAGATATCCCATCTTTGACAATGAGATAATACTTACAGTAGCCTATTCTTATGTACTTGACTCTCTGCATTGACTACTACCCTCTGAAGTCCAAAGACTCACTAGTCAAGGTTGATAGCAGTACAAATCTGTGAATACAAACACAAATTGAAGGAAACTTGACAACAGGACATTTAACAAATAGCATGAATAGGTTCTTTCTTGTGACCTGTGACTTCCCCAGCTATAGGCTTTGACCATGTGTACAGTATCAGGAATAATTCCCTTCAGGGAAGTGGGCTTCCAATACAATCATGACATTTGGTGGTTACCCAAATAAGTAGTCTTGCCACTCTTGAACACCTTGTCTGGCAAGTCAAGCACACAAGGTCCAGCACTAGGTAAGGCCATTGATGTTTTTTCTTCTTCAGAAGCATACCTAGCACTTTCCAGCACTGTGCAAGCTAGCCATAAGAGAGAGCTTCTTAGTCAGTTTAAGATTGACATGTCTATCTGCCAATGGAAGTCTGCTGTATGGTAATAGGATCTGGTTATGGTAGGCAACCAAGGGCAACGGTAATAGTGCTTTGGGGTCTTTTCAACCAATAGCTGGTAGGAGGGAACTTGTTCCTTCCACTGAGATTTTCATTTAACAACCCATTAACCCATGCCTTCTGAGAGAAGCATTGTTCAACCAGGTAGGATACTTATCCTCTCTTCAAATTCAGATATACACATATATTTTTAAAACTAGTGGGGTTTCATAAGGCTTCTCACACACCCTTCATTTTGGTTAACTCACCCCTACCCTTCCTTTTCTCCACTCTCTTGCTTCTATTTTGCTTTCACTGAGGCTTTCCACCCCATTCTTCCATATGCCATGTGTGCTACTAATTCCTGTTATTATAATTTTATTTAGGTCATAAAATCATATGTTGCATGTAGCTTTTTTCATATACATTTCAGTTTGAATAACCTTTGACCTTTCTGCCTCTTTAACCTATGAACAGAAAAAAATTGAGTGGCCTCATCTTTTTCTCTAGTCTTTAGAATCAGAAGGCTCATGTTTTCTATTCTCTCTGCATCAGGAGGATAGAAAGCCATATATCTATCCTTCGTCACTTCCATCAGTCACCCATGGCTATGTCTGTCTTTATGAGTTAAGGAACTGGGTCATGGAATAGTGATGACTGGCAAGGATGCAGTCTATCGGGCAGGTCCATAGCTGAGAACACAGGTAGAAGTTTGGTGCTGTGAATTTGAAGCTCTGAGAACCTTTACTTGGTTAGATTTGTCTCAAAGACATTATCAAAGTAATCTCAAAGTTAAATGGATGCAAGCATTAGTTACATATAAAATGTTTACAATATCGAGTACAGGGACTACTTAAATAAGTATATACAACTTGAATATAAGCAAAGTTGATACATCACACTAACCATCCTATTACACCTCTTCAAGTTTCCACATCCCATATCTGCAAAGTAAAACTGTAGTGTGTAACAGGGAATTATTGTGAGGATTAAATGTATTCACATCCATGTAGGTTTTAGCCTGTGCCAGGTGTGTACTTACTAATAGCTAGTGTTGGCTTAAGGCTCTAAAACACTATCAATCACAACTACAGGGAGGTTATATTTTTGGCAACAAGCCTTTTGTGTTTTGAAAGGCGGTGGGGTTCCAGAAGGTAATCTTTTGTGTAGAAATGGGCCATCTACCAGCTAACTGATTATATCAATTGAAATCTAGCTGCTGTAGAATATTCTTGGGGAGTTAGTTGTTTGTGATCAGCGAATGCCCTGCTCTGCCTTCTGCCTCCCCACATCTTCAAGAAGGTTGTGTATGGGGCTGGAGAGATGGCTCAAAAGTTAAGAGCACTGACTGCTCTTCCAGAGGACTTGGGTTCAATACCCAGCACCCACATGGCAGCTCACAACTGCCTGTAACTCCTGTTCCAGGGGAAGTGACATCCATGGCAAAAACACCAATGCACATTATAAAGAAAAAGAAAAGAAAATTAAAAAAGAAAAACAAGAAGGATGTATATGTACATATGTATCTATCTCTACTTCTCTATCATCTATCTCCCTCTATTGTCCATCATCATCTATATAAACTAACTAACCTCTGTTTCCATTATGAGGAAAATGATGATTGATTTTTTTTTATTTTTATGTGTCTGGGTGCTTTGCCTGCATGTATGTGTGCATTCCATGTGTGTAGTGATGCTGAGTACCCTGAGGTACTCAGAACAGAACTGGGGGTATAGATAGGTGTTAGCAGGCATGTGGGTGCTGGAAATCTAACCCTGGTCCTTTTTCTTTTGCTCTTTCCACATGTTTCATGTGCATAAAGGTGGGGGTGGGTGCAAGTCTAAATAAGGAAGTTTATTCTGGTCTGGTGGCTCATAAGGAATTAGAAGCATCCTTTTGAACATTTCTTATGATGATGCTGTAACCAGGAACTGCAACTTGATTCCTCTGTCAGCATCTTCTTCCTGCTGCATTACTAATGCTATTTTGTAGAACCAAGGGAGATGCTGGCCTGAGCAGAAACAGAGGTTGATATGGTTCTGGATAGGGTCTTGTTTTTTGATGGATGAAGACCCCATCTCCTTTCCTCCTTCATCCTCATATTTCTGTGTGATAAATTTCTAATCTGTTTGGACAGAGCTTCAGGCATGTTTCTTGGGCACATGGGTATTAAGGTCTTTCTTTTCTGACACAGTCTGAATGGTGTTTCTCTCTGTCTTTCCTCAAGCCTCTGTCAGGTGGGTGGGTTAATTGATTCAGCAATTGTGGAGATTTGAAAGAAAATAACCCCCTCCAATGGAGTGGCATATTAGGAGATGCGGCCTTGATGGAGTAGGTATGGCTTTATTGAACGAAGTATGTCACTGTGGGGAGTGGGTATTGAGGTCTCTTTTCCTCAGGTTTCACTCAATGTGACATGGAGACCATTTTCTATTGCCAGCAAGACATAGGATTCTCAGGGATTTAGCCAGCACTATGTCTGTCTGCAAGCTGCCATGCTCCCCACCATGATGATAATGGACTGAACCTCTGTAACTGTAAGAGAGCCACCCCAATTAAATGTTTTCCTTCCTAAGGGTTGCTATGGTCAGGGTGACTCTTCACAGCAATAAAAACCCTAAGACAACTGCCAATCATACTGTTCTGATCCTTCCTTAACACTGTTCTTGTGTGTGGCTCAGGATCCAGATGGGGACACTGTAGAAAGCAATGGTGGTAATACATCCGACCTTTTTGGATTTTAATACCTCAAAAGAAGTCCTTGAAGTTTTTTGGGATGAACTTGATTATCCTTTTGCTTCTGGGCAGTCTGTCTCTGCCTTGCCTACTAGAGTCTGTGGCAGTACCTGGTAGGAACCTGGGTAACCTAGTAACCTGGCAAGTACCTGGGTAAGAACAGGGAAAACACAGACTTGAGGAATGAGCCCAAATCAGTCATCCTCATAACCAGCAGAGCCCAAAGCATTGGTAGTTTAAGCTTTAACCTGCTTTGTGCTGCCCTTTGGGCCCGAGGCCTTGACAAGCTCTGCTTCACCCTTGCCTACTTTAGTCTTCCTAGAGTCTCTGTGATAAATTGTATATTTTGATTTGGCTAGACTTACTGGACATTAAGATCCTGTCTTCACTTCCCTGGATCTGGGATTACTTGTGTATACCAATGTATCTGGATTTTTAAGTGGGTGCTGGGGATTTGAACCCAGGTGCTCATGCTTAAATGATACCTTATCAACCTAGCCATTTCTGGTTTGGTGAACGTGAGTTACTACTTGAATTCTAGGCTCTTTATCTTCTCTTAGATTTTTACACCTGAATTTCTATCTTTCTTAATTCTAGTTATTTCCTTTTGTTTTTATTATTATTATTATTATTATTATTATTATTATTATTATTGTCTTTATTTCTTTAGACTTGGCCCTTACAGATTTATCTTTCAGGGATTAATATTCTCTTTATATCTTCTTATATACTATTAATAAGATATTACCATACTCTCTAGGCTTCTCTTCAATCCTGCCATAGTATAGCTGCTTATCAAGGCCTCTGAAAGAAAATAAACTGCATTTTATTTTAATTTCTGTCATTCAGCAGATCTTCCCACCCAGCCTTTTGTCATCCTTCATGGCTCTCATGTGAGGCTTGTGGCAGGTGCGGCAGGCTTGAAAGATAAGACCCTGTAAATAAAGCCTAAGATCTTGTGAATGTTGAAAGCTGGCAGCATGCAGAGTTTAGCCAATTTGGATTAATTTTTCCAGGGAGACTTTGGAAGATGCCACATCATTTGCCTCTCTGAAGTCTCACTCTCTCAACTGGCATCCAGTCTCCTTGGCTACTTGCTTGTTCAGTCAGTCTGGAAGAGAAACCGAGAAACCCCTTCTGTGGTTGAATGTGATTTGCTCTTTATAAACCCCAGTTGCTACTCCGTGCCTAGCATCCACTGTCCAAGGTTAAGCCATGCTCCTCACATTGCCACATTTTAGAAGTAGCTTGAACTGGATTTGCCTTTGGTTCATTTTGTCAGAGGGATAGATAACTTGGTGAAATGGAAAGACAGGATAGACTGATGCATTTTTTCCAAACAAATGCCCACTTGCAGCTGCTCACGTCTTAAAGAGGATGATCATTTACTTTGTCCTGTCTTATCAGAATGACAAAGTGCTCAGAAAGAGAACTTGGGAAGTAGAGACAACTAGAAAATTATCTTTGACCTAGAACCCAAATCATTACCATTTATATATTATTTTCCTACAACCTTCCATATTTACATCTTTGTTTTTCTATAAAATTGTATCATTGTCTCTATATCATTAAACAACCATGATAATTGCAATTTTAAATGATTGCATGGTATCCAGTCCAAGTAATTTAATATTTATGATTTTTAGTCATCTTAGTAATGAACACTGTTAATAAATAACATGAGATGAATGTCTTTACACATTACACATCATTTTCTTTAGCAACCTAGAAAATTAGCTTTCTATTTCTATATCTATCTAATTTTTTATAGCACTCAGGATTAAAACTATAACTTGGCTTACTACTGAGTCACACCTTCAGCTTGCAAAGAATTAGCTTATATTCTTGGTAATGGGGTTAGTACTTTAAGGGTAGGGATGGCTAAAATGCTTTGTAGTGTTGAACCTATCAAAACCACTCTTAGCCTATGAAAGTTCTTCATCCCTCTTGCATTGGGGCATAATAATTCTCCCCACTCAGTTCCTAATACCCTCTCAGTTGCTCAGATAGATCTAGAAGTCATTATAAACACTCTGCATAGTCATCTGCTATGTTTATTGTTATCACAGTAGTAGCAATAATTTATTGCTATTGAACATGTTCTTGTAACCAGCATAGAAATATATGTAAATCATATGTAATATTAAATTTTCTAGCACATGTATTAATGCAGATAAGAATAAGTATGTGAAATTAATGGTATTTAAGCAAACATATCCAAGTTACTATTATTATTTAAATCTGTGGCACTTGCCACGTAACAGGTGCTCAGTAGCCCTGGGACATTGGTAGCTGCAGGGTTAGATGACATAGACTATGAGGAGTAGAATAAAGCTCTGTCAGATTCTTCCATCTCTCTGTTAATGAAGCTGTTAATATACATGACTATATTTTCTTCTGTCTCCATGTTGGTTTATTCAAAAGCATCTCTGAGATGAAGCCTTGACTGTGCGGGTAATTGGTTGGGAAGTGATCTCAGAAAACGGAGGGGCAGGTGAAAAAGATGGAACCAAGAAAGGGTACAGCAAAGAATAGCTTTTTCCTGAGGGAAGTGGGAATTTAACCTTGTTAAGGACAACTGAGACACTGAGTGAGACAGATCTCAAATTGCTCTGCCATGAAAGCGCAGGGACTGGAAGTGTATGTGCTGGCCCTTCTCCATTAATTATGGTTCCTTCCAGAAGTATCAACTTCCTCACACTCCTGGGTTGTACTGCTAAGAGCTGAGTACTCTTATGGTGATGGGGTTACCTAGTGAGCAAAGGAAAAGGATGCAGGTCTTTTAGGAGTCATGGGGCCCTTGGGATCTCAGGAGGGTCAGAGAAGATTTTTCTTGTAGTGGGAATGGAGTCTTCTTGAATGGACACTGCCCCAGCCCAGCTAGTCTCAATCTACCACAGGTGATTCTGTCTGTGACTATAGTTTGAAGCAACAGAAATTAATTCTAACTATTTTGTATGACAAGCATACAAACCCTAACCCTAACCCTAAATGAAAAATTTGTTAGTATTTTAAGATGTAAACCTCCTGGCCAGGCTTGGGAGCAGGGCCATGCAGTTTTGTTCCATGACCTGCTAAGCTGTGTGTCTAGTTAACATTGTGTTGTAGAATACCCATTTAAGAATGGTCTAGGGTCCTTTGTTTGGGGCAGAGGGTGGGAAACACTCACCATGGTTCCCCTTTGGAAGTTATAGTCACCCAAGTTATAGTCCTGTTTCTACTACAGGAAGGAAAGGTGATTTTGTGGCAAGAAGACAGATTTTTATCAGGGAATGAATGCTGGGCAGCCTGGTTTTAATAATGCAATCATTATCCACCATGGGGGGAAGCAGAGTGATGGTGTGTGGGTGGGACTCTGGGCCATTTTTGCAATTTCTTGTGGGTCTCTAATAATTTCTATACCATTTCAATAAAAGGCTAAGAAAAATGATTGGGGCTTGGTGACGCATGTTCATTTGGAGAAACTGGGATATTTAAAATTCACCTTCATACTTACTATGAGAATGAGCCTCAAAGATACTCATCACCAGGACTTAATCTTCAGATGTACTCCACCAAGTCCCAAATTGAGACAGCGAAACATCCATTTATTTGTGTTCTTGCTCTGTCTGATTGGTTTTGTTGCTTGAAGTTTATTCTAAAAGCTATAGTACTGGTCTGTTACAAGTGTGTTTGACAGAAAACAAGTCTGGATAGTTCAAGCCCTACTTTGCTTTTCTTCTGACTTCAGACAGATTTCACTAATATGGATATCTGAGGGTTGTAGCTAGAGGTGATCCATTCCTGAGGCTTAAGGAAGACTCATCTCACTGACAGCAGAGCTGCGGCCAACCTTTTTACCCCTAATATGTACTCAACCAGCTGCAGCTGCTGGTAGGGAGGAGGTGAACCAGACCATGTTTCTTGAGACTTTTCTCTAAAAAAAAAAAAAAAAAGCCACTGTTTCTTTGTGTGATTTCCCAAACAGAGCCCAAGTTCTCCATTGTGACTGCTGATAGGAAGACAGTGAAAGCCCTAGGGAATAGGAGATGCTCTCATTACTTCCTGCAGCAGCTGAGTACCAACCACTGAGTGCCATCACTTTGTAGACAGCCACTTCTTCCAGTTAATGGGAACTGGGGAGCCACCACTTTTGTAAACAAGATCTATTATACTCCCACCCCCATTTAACCATGTTTCCACTTGCCATTCTGTAATGAACATTTGTCAAATCAGATGGCAATAACCATTCTCCAACCATCCTCTAAGCAATAACTAGTCACAGTGTTAGAGAACATGAAGCCATATTCTCTCCATATCTAAGCTATTCTCAGGAGTAATCTCATATCCACAGGGCACTGGGGCCTCCTCAGTCATTTAGTATCTCAGTTTCCCAGGGCCCTGCCTATAAATATGTGCCTAGCCCAGGCATGAGGAGTCCAAGTTTACATTGTACATGATGCTATTCCAAAGAAGGCAGGACATTTTATTAACATGATCTCATTCTTCCTCTAGACACAAACTGAAGGCTGGGAGGTAGTTGTTTGCAGACACAGTTGGCTGATGCTTCTTTGTCTTGTGACATTCTTTGAGTTTGTGAGAAGAGGAGACCACTTGAGGATGGAGAAATAGCCCAGTTTCTCAATTTGATCCCTCAGAAACTACATAAAAAGTGGTGTATAGTGGTGCATGCCTGTAATCCCCATGTTAGGTAGACAGGAAGATCCCCAGGGCTTCTCGACAGACAGCACAGCTCGATCAGTGAGCTCTGGATTCAGTGGAAGACTATTTCTCAAAAAGTAATGTTGCGAGTAATAGAAGACACTGAGCATTGGACATTAGCACACATGTGTACACATGCACACATGGACATGAGCACACACACACACACACACACACACACACACATCCTACTCCACTAGCATTTCTGAGGGCTTTCCTAGTGTCCCTGAGAAGGAGGAGCCTAGGATATGGTGGCAGGGGACATTCAGATGAAAGTCTCACTTGTTTACAAAGAGACCCACTGACACCATTCGCTATTTGCCCTCTCGAGCCTTAATCCCACCATGCACCGTGCTCATTCAATAGGCAACAGTGATGTGTTCAAGATGAATGGAGAAATTAATTTCATAGCAAACCCACAAAGGTCCAAGGCAAGCATTGAAGGGATCCTCACTGGATCAGGAGAGAGACCCCTGCCTTCTAATTCTAGCCAAGGATGCCCAGGTGGGGGATTATTTCCATACTTTGGTGACTCTAGGATTAGACCTCACCTTTGCCATTACAGAAACCAGGCCAGCACCTGAGAGCTGTTCTGGGGTAGTTTAACACAGCTTTTAGACTTAGGCATAATTTCAATGGTAACTTTTATTCGTGAGCTGGGGAAGCTTTCTGCATTTGGAGGAAGTTTTCTCTTTGCTGGAGAAAAGCTCAGTTAGCCATAAAGATGGCAGAAGTGCACCTGTTTGCAGAGAGAGTTTAGCAGGCTGCCTGGCACACAGTAGGTCTTCTTCAAGCATGGCTCCATTGCTTTCTTTTCCTGTTCTTCTGGCATGGTGCACACACGGATACTTAGGCACTTAGAGTTGGAACTGGTGGTGATGTGAGAACCCACCCCTTATTTTCTACCTTTTCTTCGATCCCCTACACATTCTTGCTGAAGAACTAATTTTTTCCTACAAAAAAGAAAATATTTGACTTTGTGATTCAAACCGAGCTTCCTCCACACCACAGAATGTTTCTCCTTCTGTTGGAAATTCTTTATGAGAAAGAGAAAATGTTCCCACAGAGGTAAAAACATATTTTCTGGAGTAGCCAGAACAATGCATTAAAAAAAAAATAACAAAAAAGCAATCAAATCCAAATTTCAAGAAGCTATCATCACTCCCTCCCAAGGAAAAAGTCTTTGCAGTTGTGATTGAATTTAGGCTCTTGCAATGGGAGATTATCTCGGATTATCTGTGTGGAGCCTTAGTGCAATCATCATACATTCCCTTGTCAGAGAGGCCTGGCAGCGAGTTGACTGTGCCCAGGGAAGGAAGCATTCAAGGGTGGAGATTAGACAGTGCTGGCTTTGAGGAGGGAAGTGACATCTAGCGTGACCAGCCAAGGATGCCAAGTCACTAGAAAACTGTAGCGACAAGTTGCAGGTTTCCTACAGCACCTCCAACGGAAATGCAATCCTCACTACACTTCCATTGCATTCCAGTATCCCTGACTTCTGTACCTCCAGCACTGTGGGAAAGGAAATTCCTGTTGTTTGAAGAAGGAGTGAGATGCTATGGCAACCATGGGGAGGGGACTTGCCTGTCTCTTGTTACGCCCTTCCATTCAGCTGGTTATACCTGGTCATATGTGAACCCCAGAGCAGAGGAAAATCAACTCCTCCCCTATGGAAGGTTAGCTAAGGTCCCACTTAATGGCTTAAGACTTGACACATGTGCAACTATTTCTGGGACATTTTATAGCTGATGACAAAGGAAGCTGTTTTGATTTAGCTGCTGAGCTTTGTGTCTGTGAAGCCAGTGCTTTGGGGACAATATGAGCTCAGAGACTGTGGTAACTGGAGTTCTGGCCCAGCCCTCAAAGAAAGATGCTATAGCACAGTGTTTGTGTTTGCATTTCAGATGATAAGCCTTTCATGGCTTGAGGAGATGGTGGCTGGTTAGTTTGCACAAATGGACTTTGAAGCTGGATCTAGGCTATGGGTCCAGTAGAGCCTGTTGAAGTAGGCTGCTGTGCTTGGGTATTTCCATATCTATGGAAGGGAGGAGGGAGTTTTTGAGCCCTGGTTCTTACTTGCCTTGTCTTGATGTAAGATTCATTACAAGTCAGAATGAAAGTAATATGTTATCAATATTAAATGCCAAGTTTTGCAGATTTCCCACTCATAAGTTAGTGTGGATGCAAAGTGTTTCACTAACTTGCATTCTGATGTGTGTTGGTAAGCAGGATGAGGATGGGTTGAGGTTTACTTAACACACTGAGAATTGATCCTAATTTGGGAGCACTTGTTTGTCATAATTTGTGAAAATAAATAATCCAAGCTGGGTGTAGTGCCAATTGGCTTGTCAATCTGGCTTCTTAGCAGGTGAAGACAGGAGGATTGCAAGTTCAAGGCCTGTCTGGGTTATACTGTGATTTCAAAGCAGTATGGGTAACTTATGGAAACCTTATCTCAAAATAAGAAAAGAGCCGGAAATATTGCTCAGTGTTAAACACTTGCCCAATATATACAAGGTCCTGTATTTGACCTTCAGCAAGGTGGGAGGGGAGAATAATCTGGGAGTTATGGACAAGGATCACCTACTTCACCTTCCAGGCAAAGACATGGGTAGAATGCTCACAACCTTCTATACTCTTGTGTCTATGCAGACATTACTAATTGATCGCAGCATTCTTAGCCTTGGACTCAGGCAATATCCTCCTAATGTTTTAGTTATCCAACACCAATGTATCAGGACTTCCACTCATGTGCCCTTTCTGCTAATTCTTTTCTCAGCCTTAAGATGGCCTAAATTTGTATTAATTCTCAGACTGTATGTTGGTCTTTCCAAGGCTTCAAATTAGTCTTTCAGTTAACAAGTGCTCTCATTGTACCTGTCCTTGGCTTTCCTGGTAAAGTTAAACTGCAGATAGTAAAACCAGCACCTAATTCGCCATGGCTCCCATTCCAAACTGCAGAGCTGTGACCAACATCCAAGGAAAAGGCTGATTTTTCACACCTCTGCCCTCTGATTTTTCTCTGGGTCACAGGCCTCTCAGAGGAGACACAGGGATTAAGTTGTGAAATCAGCAGCTCTTCTGGCTGCTCATTTTTAAAGTTGTGACTTTTGCTGAAAGACCTTGAATATGCAGCACCACACACCAAGCTTCCTTACCCAAAGTGCAGAAAGAGGACTCAGGTTACTTTTTTTTCTATATACTTTATACCATTTAGCGTTGTCCTTGGAAACTTGTGTGGGAGAGTACTCCAAGTAGGAGGAGCATGGGGTACAAAACCTGAGCTGGATCCAGCTAGTGAGGTAAGAGATGAAGGAGGCCGTGTTAGGTAGCTCTGCTGAATACACAAGTCTTAGTTTTTGGATGGGTAGAAGCTGTGGCCTGGCAGGGAAAAGCAGGGTTGTTAGGCTGAAGTAATTGGAGACTGCACACAAAATGGATGGGTGGATAATGCTACTCTCTTGTGACCCCTAAAGTGACTCCCAAAATGCTTTGTTTGATATGGGAAGGTGGCCAATGTTTATCACCATGTAACCAGGTTGGTTGTTTTGTTATGACTACCAAGAGCTCTCGCTCATGATGCTTTTGGTGTTGAAGACCAAAGGGCTATATAATCATGTTGACATATCAGGAAATACTGGAAATCACCAGAAGAAATAATAGTCACTTACTTCTCTGCCACGTATTACCTTATGTAAGTGTAACCAGGCTTCTACTATGCCTTGTTTGTTCAACAGAATTTTATTGAGTATCTATATTGGGCCAGCAACTATTTTCTGCGTGGAAGACACAGTGGTAAGGCGACTGCCATTTTTAAATAAAATCTTAATGAAAAAAGTGTCATCTGAGTAAATCTTGAGATAGGTGAGATAGGGAATCTTGTTAATATCTGGAAAACACATTCCTAGACATGGGAACCGTTGGTACAAAGGCCCTGTGGCATCTTCAGAGAATGGTGGGAACAATGTAGGTGAAAAGAAGTGCACAAGAGGGTTCTAGAAGATGAAATAGAAAGTTTATATGGGGTCAGGTTGCACAGAATCTCCAAGGCCATAGTAATGTCTGGCAGCTATTGATTTTGGAGAAATGGGGGCCTATGAAGAACATAACACAGGGGAAAGAGGGACTGACTTGTTCTAGAAAGTGCAGTGCTGCCCTCTGCAAGAGGTGCCAACCACAAAGGGCAGCATAGGGAGGTCTACGTGGTTCAAGGATGTAGGTTGTTGCTTGTTCAATTCAGTGGAATCAAGAAATAGTTTCCATCAGAGGAGTGCATCTTGCTCAAATGAAATCCATCCCAGCACCCCAAGGCTGATGGTGACCCAGCTGGTTTTGTAAACCATTCTTTTCTTCCTAGTAATATGTCATGACCATCCCCTCAAGTCTTTAAAGAGTTTCTGACAATGGGCTTTTAAATGTTTGGACAGTATTACATCATCTGGATGCGCTGTAATGTGATTAATTTCCTGTTAGACATTTCAGTGATTCCCCGTTTAGAAAATGTGCCGGCGGACGCCACTGCATATAAATCTCCACACACATCTCACACTATGTCCTTGGGCTTGGTTTCTAGAAATGGCATGGTTGGGCTGAATAGCATGCATTTTTATGACTCTTGGCTATTAAATTATCCTGTAGATAACAGAACTGGGGCTCAAGAAGGGAAAATGACTGCCCACCCCTGCAAAGTATAGCCAGGAAATGGGTGGTGAGATGCAGAGCAAGAACTTTGGTCTCCAGACCCATCTTCTTTCTGTCACACTACGCTAGGGATAGCCCAGTTTATAGGGGTTACCAATTTATCCACAGTCACCTGGGCACTCTGAAAATTCAGGATCTGAGGCTTTGACCTTACAGATGCTTATAAAACTAGCTCTACAATTATGATGGAGAACATCTTGTACATTGTTGGGCTAATATGGTTGCCTCTCTATCTGAGGTGACTGCCCCCTCTTGAGAGACTGATGGTCAGTGCATGGTGCTTCCAGTTCTCACTCATTGTCTTATTATGTCCAGGTAACCTCTGTATGGCCTGACATTTTACATGCTATGTTTCTGTTCCCAGTGGAGTCATTTTGATCCCACTTGGAAAGGATGCATTGTGTGGCCAGCATCATGATTCCTAAGGCCAAATGGCAACCCCAACCTTTTCTTTTCTTTTTTTCTTCTTCCCTTTCTCCCTCCCTCTCTCCCCTTCTTCTCCTCCTCCTCTTCCTCTTCCTCCTTCTTCTTTTTTGTCAGGGTTTCTCTATGTAGCCCTGGCTATCCTGGAACTCACTTTGCAAACCAGGCTGACCTCTAACTCATAAAGATCCACTTGCCTCTGCCTCCCAAGCACTGGGATTAAAGGCATACACTAACGCTGCTTGGCTCAACTCATTTCTTAATGGTTCCTGGAGCAAAAGGGACTCTGTGTGGATGACATGGAAGGAGGCTGACGCCTAGATGGAGCCTTTCTTGGATTGCTGCTGTCCTCCAGCCACCTTTAGAGGGACAGTGAGGAGGATGTAGTGAGTCAGTGGCTGAGCCCGGCGCAGGGGCCTGCTTTCCTTTTACTCCGTGGAGGTTATCAAGTCTCATGTCACATGCATTTCCTGAGTCCTTTGAGTTGTTGCCCTGTGGCTGGCTTCTGGGGTGCTTGCTATGTGTGATTATTACATATTATCCTCATATTCCATAAACTCATGTGTGAGTGTGTGTGTGTGTTATATTGTATGAAACTCTGTAGTCTAACACAGGGATGTCTGTTTCTATTCAGGTCTAATTAAATGTGACTATGCTCAATAGCTAATGTAGAATGTTGGAACTGATTGAGAGAGCAGAACCTGGAAGGAGGCCATGGCCTCTGGAAAGCTGCTCTCCCTGTGCAACAGGCAGTGAGCCACAAGGGGATTTTAGATGCGGACCGAGTCTGGCAAGCAGAGATGATCTGTTGTCTGACTTTTCTCTGGGCCCACACAGGAGTGGGTAGAGGCTACCCTGAATGTACCCAATACTTTTGTGGGGTTTTCCCCAGTGGTCCAAGGTAATCAAGTAGAAGCCTGGCTCCTGAAAGACTGTGAAGAGTCTTTGCTTCTGATGGCCTTGCTAGAACAATGGTTTTAAGCATCTGGATTACAAATGGGAGCTGCATAGGAAATTCTAGAGCAATACTGATATGTGGACTCTAATCTTGGAGATTCTGCATTCATTGTATTCCAGGATTTAGAGTCTTTACAAAATCTCCAGGACATTCTCTCATGAAGCCTGCTTTGGGCAGAGATTACAATTCAGTGCTATCTGAAAGGACTGTAATGACAGGGACTTGTGCATGGTCAAGCTTTATAGTAGCTATATATTAAAAAAATAAACAAGAAATAGTAGAAATAAATTGTAATTATGTACTTTGTTTAACTCTATCAAAAATATTACCTTTTTATGTTGTCAAATTTAAAAATCAATGAGAGTATTGAAATCCTCTTTTGTCTGCACTGTTTGTGGAATCCAATGTGCCTTTACCAGGACAGCTCACAGTAGTTTGAACTGATGACCTCTGAAGTATTCAATAGTCACACATAGCTTATGGCTGCAAAGCTGAACAGTAAAAGCCTGGCATATAGCAGGTTTCAATAAACCAGTTTTGGTCAGATGAATGACAAGGGAAGCAGTTGTGCTTCTGTTGTACCTGTAACTATGATGCTAAGCAAGGGCTGCAGGCATTTAGAACGGCATGCTTTGCCAGCAAGTCTCTGCACACAACAGTCTTACTTAAGACTCAGGTGGACTCCATCCCTGAAGCCTTCACAGCCCAGCTGTCCCACTCCTGTATTTGCTCTGCGTTCTTGTTAGCGATCTTCTTTATGCCCTAGACTCATTCTGCCATTGTCATCATCGATGTGACAATCGACTATCTTTCTGTTTACCCATCTGTCTCTCTGTAACCTTTAGGCTATAATCACATCCCCATTAATCTCTGTATCCCTTCAGACAAGCATAGTACTCATCTATGAGATGGTAGTGTATTGAAATAATAAAAACTGGTGGCGTAGTAAAATGAGTCAAAGACTTAACTGCTTAGGTATTGGTTTTGTGGAGGCTAAACAGCCAGGACAGATTTTGAGTAGAAGGAAGAGCTGGCCCAACTGCATTTTTGTGGTCTACCTATTAACATGTCTTAGTCAGTTACTGCTACAGAATGCTTAGTAATAATAATAATCTTCCATGATTCGGTTGCTTCTGAGAAGCATTTGTTCCTTATACTGAGGGCTGTGGCTCTGCCAGATATGGCTCACTGCAGTCAGGTTCCGCTGAGTTTGGCTCAGATCGTTCTCTAGGTTTTTTAGTCTGAGGTCCCAGCTGAAGGGGCACACTTCGTTGTGGCAGATGATCTTGGTGCAAGAGCATGTTGTTCCTCCCCTGACTGCTTTTATTAGTAGCTTTCTCTGTCATATCTCTTGGGCTTCATCACCTAATGCCAGTCATATAGCTCAGCCTCAAGTGAGCCTGGGGCAAATGGGAAGGGAGTGGACACTCACTGAGTGATTACCTACAATGCAATGTACTTCTCCAGCCACAAGTGATGATATCTCCGCCTCTGAAAACCCACTCCTCACTTTTCCAAGCCCATGGCAGTTGTGCTGAATCTCAAGCCTGTCTCTATGTAGGAAGAGAAGTGGAAAAGGGTTTTGTTGAGCAGATCTGCTTTGCTACACTGATGTTACTGTCACTGTATTTGACCATGGCTGTTTTGTTTGGTCCCCTTTGACTCAGTGACTTGTTTTGCCTAAATCAATCCCTGTTCAGCTGTTCTTACTCTAGGAAGATGGGAAGCATAGGTATCTGAAATATCAGGGCAAGTCTAGACTCAGATATGGATATACCCAGGAGGTGGCTTTACACTTCCAGGCTAAGGAAAAGATTTGGCTGCGGCGGCCTCTGTCATACTCTTAGGATGTCTCTTTAGCTGTGCACCTGCTGTTGAGTTGTCTATATGGAGAGCTGTTTAAACACAGACACTCACTCATTCATGGTTTCAGTTCCCCTGGGCCAGAGGTCAGAGGGTACAAGGACGTCTCAGCATATTGCAGCTGCAGATCAGGCTCAATGGGACGTGGGCAGTAGGCGAGTTGGAGATGGAATCAGATTCCCAGCAATGCTAATCCTCTCACTCATCTGGGCCTTCCTAGTTCATTGCTGTTCTGGAGACCTTGCCAGAGCCTACCATTGAGTGCAGCCCCGGGTCATTTCCAGAGGAACCTGCTTGGAGCCATTTTGTTTGAGGAAAGATGTGGCTTCTACTGAAGCAGAACAGAACTCCTGGCCTGGTTCCCTTCTCTCCTGTAGCCTGCAGCCCTCTGTGGTCCCTGGCTGAGAATAGCTGAGTTATACCTTGAAACAGCCCAATTCTATACTTCCTCCAGGCCTTGTCTGGTCTACTTTGCCTACTTGTAGGACCTTGATCCCCTAGCCTGGTGTCAAGGGGTCAGGGGCACAGGTTGTCTTTCACATTGGTTGTTGTCTTTTGGGAAGCAGGAGACTTGAACCTAATTTGAACCTCTGAGGACTGAAGTTCCTTTTCTCTTGGCACAGTATCATTTCCTGTTTCGAAGAAAAAACTCATGGTTTAAGAGCTTTAAAAAAGGCACTTGGACACGAAACAGCTCTTACAAAACAACATGTTGATGAGTTAAGTATAAATGAATCAGAGACATATGGATTAAATTTCCCTCACAGTCCACAGGGGCTTCACAATGAAGGAGAAGAAAGTTTGTCAAATGTGTCTATCTCTGCCAGGGTCCACAATGGAAACAGCGGCCGTGGAGAGGCCAAGGAAGCCTTGCCCACTTCCCCTCCTCCTCCCAGCGATAAGGCATAGGGCCAAGGTTGGAATTTCAAGTCCTAGGATTGATTTCTACCCCTCTCGACTCTAGTCCTTCTGTTCTTAGTTGAATTGTTCCCCTCAGATGTCTCCCATGGCTTCAAAAAGGGACTTAGCCCAATGTTTGACTCCTGTAGAAACCTCGAACCTGCTGCAGGTAGAAGAGAAATGAACTCCATTAACATGGGGGAGATTGCTGTCCACTCCTTGACTGTCAACTCTAGCTCATTTAGACTCAACATGTCTTAACCCTTCTAGGCAACAGATATGTAGTTGTTCTAACGTGCCTCTTAGAATACTACCTGCTGCTAGCCCAGAGGGTAAGGCTGTGGGATGCCATAAAAAGTCAGTCACTTCCCTTTTGGTTCTTCTGGATAGTATTCGTACTGTTAGGAGAGAGGCAGAGCTAGAAGGACTCCTGGGCTTATCATGGGCAGGAGGAGGATTGGCTTTTTCCCACTGTGAATTCTCCAGATGCTCAAAGTGCATTGGTCTTGGCAGTTTTATCCTTTCTTCTCAATTTTTGGCCAACAGAGAAGAAGGATGGCTTGAGAGACCCCATGAATCTTCTAGAACTAGCTGTTATGGTTTTATCTTAGAACACTTTGGGCTGGAGACATTTGCAGATAACCTCCTGCATAAAACAGACCAAAAATCTTCATCAGACAAAGCAGGAGATGGATGGCTCTTCCCTTTCCCACTTTATACCCTAAGGATGGGCATCATAGGCCTATTTGGAATGTGTTTGAAAGTACACACAGTACTCTAGAGTGGGTCTCACTAAACTCTTTGGTATTTACTGCCAACAGAAAGCTTAATCAGTATCTCATGGACATCATGTTGACAGAGAGAAGCCAGATACATGAGATGGAATTCCATCTCAGTGAAGTTCAAAATGGAGTAAAACTAATAAACTCTGTTGGATCTTGAGTAGTGGGCACTGAGGCAATGATTGGAAAAAGAGCTTCCCTGAGCACTAGGAATGTCACATTTTAGCCAGGTGCAAGTGACATAGACGTGTACTTTGCACATGCAACTTTTTTTGTTTAAAAGATGTGTACTTAAGGTCAAAACTCTTAGCGGTTTTATTGAAATTTTTTCATTAAAAAGCCAAAAAAACCTTCAGTCTTCCTAACTCTACTCTCCCAAAATCTAGGGTACTACTGTTAGGCATATGCCTGAGCAGTGACAGAGAGGTTGGGGTGGTAGATATCGTTACTACAAGGGTGAAGCTAATTGTGAATAAAGCAAAACCTGGGAAAGGCCACTCTTGGAAAGAAAACGGTGTTTCATCAAAGCAAAGCTTTGATGACATAGATGGACATGGCAAACCTGGGTGGGTTTGGACTGAATAGCCTCCATCTCATTGAGAACATATAATGCAGAATAGAATGAAGGAGGTAGTGTGAGCCTGCCTTGCCTAAGTAATCTCTTGCCATCCTATTAAAAGCTGAGTCTACTGCCTCAGCTGCTATCACCACCATTTTTTATAACAGGACAGGAGAGAAGAATTAACTTTGGAGCTCTCTCACCTCCCCATCCTTTTTGATGCAGAGGATGTTGGCATGCTGGAGACACATACAAGGTCAAGTATCTATGACTAGCTTCCAGGCTTGCAGAAAAATGTTGAGTATGTAAGAAGCAGCAGAAGATTATTCAAAGAGATAGAATTAGCCTTGCTATGACTGGGGAACATAGTCAGTGGGATCAAAGTATGTGGCACTGGCCAATACAAAGCAGTAGTTCTCATTGTCCCAAGACACTGGTGGGTAGAAGAATGCCTGCTGGGCTGCTTCTCTGGCAGATGTGCTACCATTTCATCCACTCTACCTGGTTCTTCTTTCCTCCACCACTGCTGAGCCTGGACACCAGCATTGAACCTAAGAAGCTGACTCATTTCTCTGGTCCCCATGTGGAGACAGGTTCTCGCAGATTCTCAGCTAGGTCAGGTAACCTGTATATGGGACACAGTTCAAAAGTCTTTTGGAAAGTGGCTTTTCTAACGACCTGAGCAGCTGCCCATTGCCAATCAGGGCCATCAGTAAATTCTGCACATCCCTGCCTTTTAATTCCCTTTCTGGATAATTCATCTAGCATCCCTTGAAGTAGTATTCTGGCAAAGAAACAAGCCATGGTGACAGTCAGAGCCTTCCGAAGCCACATACTACTCCTCTGTTCTGGAGAGAAGTCCTTTTTATTTTTGGACTTGATTGTCTAGACAAACACTTCCAGTCATGCCTGTTTGTGGCCGCTTTCCTTCCTTATCCAAAGGAGAAGCCAGTTTTCTGCCACCCCGAGCTCGGCAGTACCATGCTTGTCATTACCATTCACTGGTGATGACCCAGCTGGGGCCTGGCTTCTATCTTCCTGGGTTGGGCCTCAGCTGCTCCCCTCCCAAGTTTAGTCTCCCCAGTCTTTGAGGTTGGAAGAACCAAGTCACTGTGGGGTTTAGCCAACCCTACTGGGACTTTCTGTCCATGATGTTTGTTCCTCAGGTCTCCTATGGTGGCTTTTGGAGTAACTTTCAATGGTAAATTGCCTTTGGGATTGAATAAATTCTCAAAAAGTTAGCATGACAAAGATAAACAGAAGGCAGGAACACACAATTCCCAGTATTAAAATAAAAAGGGCAAAAATGGCTAATAAGCATATGGAAATTTGTTCGGCTTAAGTAGGGATCAAAGAAACAATAATCAAATCAGTTACAAGATTCTGTTCCCCATATTGAATTGGAAAAAATAATAATGAACAATGATTTTGATGCAAGGAAATAGAGGCTCGTAGTCCCCTTCACATAGGAGAAAATGGTCCAACTTTTCTGGAGGGCTGCTTGACAATAGTTTTCCAAAACTTTACAACAGATATCATCTTTGACTCAATAATTCTACACCGTGACATTTCTTCAACCTTAAGGAAATCATCAGAGATTCTCACAAAGTTCACATACAAGGTCACATAGTGTAATGATGGAAAATTGGAAATGATTGAAATGCCCAACAGTAAGGAATCCGTTATATAAATCATGATTCATTCAAGTAATGAAACACCATGAAATCATTAAAACATGCCAAAGAACAATATTTAGTGGCACATAAAATATTTACAATATTCGATACATAGAAAAAGTCAGACTGTAAGTCAGTATATTCAATACAATCCTATTTTACATCCACATAAAGACATTCATGTGGGTTCTTGGGGAAAACCACTGGAAAGAACTTGATAGCCATGTAATATGGTTATTTCTAGGTATAGAAGTTATAAAGTGGCTTTTATTTCCTTCATTTTGCCATTTGCAAACTTAATTGCTTGAAATTTAGATTGTTCCCAGGCTCACTCTCTCTCTCTCTCTCTCTCTCTCTCTCTCTCTCTCTCTCTCTCTCTCTCTCTCTCTGTGTGTGTGTGTGTGTGTGTGTGTATGTGCCTGCCTGCGTGCACATGTGTGTATGTGTGCTAGAAGTCAATGTTGAGTGTCTTCAAGCTATTGGTTCTCTCATTTAACATGAGGAAGGGTCTCTCACTGAACTGGTTTGGTTTAATGGGGTGGTCAGCAATCTCTAGGGAGCCTCTGGTATCCACTTCAGTGATATAATTACAGATGAATGCCACCTGTGCCCAATGTTTTACATGGATTCTGGAGAATTTGTTTCATGTCTCCATGCTTATGCTGCAGACCCTTTACCAACTGAGATATTTCCCCAGGACACCCACACCACTACCTTTTGAGACATGGTCTCACTGTGTAACCCTTGCTGGTCTAGAACTCCCGTTGTGTTCTAGATTGAAGGAAGACTTCTGATAGTTCCCCAACCCAAGTCTAGTGAGTGCTGGGATTTATAGGTGTCAGCCACTGTGGCCAGCTGTTCCCAGTTATTCATTATTGGCAACACACTAATCAGTATCTTCTGCCAATTTTCCGAAAGACCTTTCTTTAAAGAAAAAAAAAATGGTATTTGCACAACATCAGAGTCAAATGGTTTATTTGATAAATAAATGTGCTATTTCTTTAATTAAAAACTACATGAAGTCATCTGTAGACTTCACTACAGGTTCCCCACCCCCACCCCAATTAATCTTATCCATTGGTCATGTGTTCATGGTCTGATAGCTTCGAGAACATGACTGCCACTGGCGTAGGAACAGGGTTTGTGGTGACATAAGGTCTGTTGCTGTTGTTTTGTTTATACCCCCAATAGCCTGAGGCATCCCCTGGGATCTGTCTTTCACTTCAGCACCAGTGAGTGGCTGGTGGAGGTGGGGGAGTAAAAAGGTCTCAGTGACACACCGAGGATCGGCCTGCCCAGGCAAAGGCCTTCTTTGGCCTTGATATCCCAGTTTGCTTTTTTATCTGAGCCCCTATTATGGCCCACTAGAGAGGATTTTGTTTATTTTTTCAGTTAAAGTTCTCTGACTATGGGACCTTTCTCTGTTACTCTGTAATCTTCCTTAGAACCTACAATAAAATGTCAGCATTCCTGTACTTCTGTGCTGAAGACAAAAGCCCTAGTGTTGAAGGTTGAGCTTCTTTTCAACTGAACTCAATCTGATTATTCTTAGCAGCATAGCTCCAGGCTGAGTGCCCATTGTCACTGCCTTTCTCAAACCAATGAGAATATGTTTGGGTCCATGGATCTCTAGAGGCCCTGGATACCCCATCAGGTTACTAGGAAGATATTTCAAGAGGCTATGTCTGAGCTACTCACACTGTTGTCTGTCCTGTGTGCTCACTGAAGCCACTGTTACCTAGTGCCGTGTGCTTGGGATGTGTATCCACCAGTGAGGGGCTAGTTCTAGGGATGTGGGGAGCACATGCTGGACACAGAGCTGACTTCCAGCCTTGCTATTCATACAGAAAGAAGGTTTTTGTCTTCCTAATTGTTGCCTCCTCCCCAACACTGTTTAAGAGCTGTCTGTGTTCAACAAACCAAGAGACAAAAGCTAGAACCTTTGCAGGCTGATGGAGCCAGAAAAATGACTTAGGCAAAAGCCATCTATCTTCCAGAGAGAAGATGCTTACCTCTTTAAGGCATCAGCTTTCTCAAGGTTTTGATTTGCACGTGGCTTTCCATTTTTAAACTCTTCTTGGTAGGAGTGAAGACAACATGATGGTGAGGGTGAGGGCTGGGTGGTGGAGAGGAGGGTGTTGGCTAAGAAAGGGCTTTGGAGGAGAGGAGACATTGCAGGAGGCGGCTCCAAGCATGTGGTTCGTGACTCCAGAGCTGATGTTGTGAAGCCAAGACAATGCCAAGAAGCTGAAATTAGGAGGCAAAGGCCCAGTGAATAGAGGCAAATACATGGTAAATGGGCCAAAGCCACAGCCAAGTTTAGCAACTGAGGCTATTGCAGAAATATTTATATGCACTCAATGTCATGAGTTTAAATAACCATTAGTAAATATGCAATCTTAGATGAATTCTTTGCTAGATTTTAGAGAATGGTTTCATGTGTGCTCTTTGGAGACTCAAAATCCATGTGAAGAAATGCAGTGTGTGTGTGTGTGTGTGTACGTTTGTATGATCAAATATATATTCCTGTACATGCATGTCTGGAGGCCAGAACATGACGCCCAGCATCCTCCCTTTTAGCTCTTTGCCTTACTTCTTTGAGTCTGTAATGCAGCCTTTCAGCTGGGCTGGCAATCTTGCTTCCCTCCCCCTCCCAGTGCTGGGCTTACAGACACTCATGGCCATGCCTGGCTCTTTTATGTGGATGCTAGAGATTTATACTCAGGTTCTCCTTCTTTTGCAGGAAGCTCCCTTACCCACTCACTGAGCCATGTGCGCAGACCCTCATCACCAGTTTGAAATACTGTATGATAATTTGATAAATATTCAGCATTTCTTGCTTTGTTGTCTGAAGGTGGAGCCCTGCATGTTTTCTTTATGCATTCCCCAGCCCAAGGACAGTTGCTGGCATGTGATAGGCATTCAACAAACAAATGTCAGTTAAATCAATCAGGCCATGAATAAAGAGGCCTCATAGAGTGCTTTAGAAGAATAAAAGGTGCAGTGTAGAGTCAGGAGAACCCACAGAAATGCTCTATGAGGGTCCTAAATAAGAGCAATGGACAATACCACACTGAACTCCATCATACACAAGGAAATGAACCTGAACCTGTCTAAGCTAAATGCTTTAATCCTTACTTTGTACAATAGACATCCTTTCCTTAAGTGAGGAAACTGAGGCTCAAGGAAGCAGAATGTTTTGGTCAGCAGCTATCAGGATTAGAGCCTGGCTGTCTCCTCAAGACTGTACTCTTAGTATTTCCACTCTATCATCAGCAATAATAAATAGGCTACAGTTTTTGAAAAATCAACGAGAAATTCCAGCTGGATAGAGGAAGTTGAGTGTGGATATTCCTAAAACAGGAGATGTCCCTCTGGGGGAACTAATAAGAAGGACAAGTGGAATGGTTAGTGTGAAATGTCTCTGGTGGGTTCCTCTCTGGGGACAGAGCAGGGCTCCAGAATCCTCCTGGGGCTCCTCCAGGGCACTTTCTATTAGGACCATTATGCTGCTAATGGAAGTGACAGGGCTTGACATTTGGGTAATTAAAACATCCACTGACTTTTTATTGACAATCATACTGGTGAAGGCAAAATTAATTTGATTTTAGACATCCTAGCCATGGAGTCACTTGGACAGGGGCCAGAATTATGTGAATAGAGTTGCTGATCCCACAGCAGTGAAAGCTCTCAGGTGGCCTTATTTAGGCCAAGCATGAAGGAGCTAGTTCGGCCAGACCCACTGCTAAGACTCTCCAGCAACTTAAGAGTGCTGTGTTGCAAAGGTGCCTGACTGTGCTATTTGCTTGTGGATTTCAGGCATTAGTTCTAGAAATGTTTTGGGAGATGCTGTCCAAAGAAGAATGAGATACCTCCTAAGCACTCAAGAGCTAGAAGATGACCCTGAAAGCTGAGGAAGTTTTAGATTATAAAGGAATTGTGCAGGGGAGCCCAAATAAGAAAGTAAAATGTCAGGAGATGGAGGGAATGCCCTGAACCTTTATTCAACACCAGTAACTACTCAAGGGAGCTCCCCCCATTTTAAATACAACAGAATGGGTTCTAAGAACTAAGGATCTTGTGTAAAATCATACAAGTCTTTCTAAAAGATTTGTTTGCTGAACAGATGTGTTGGCACATATTTAAAATCATCATGGATCATGGTTGAATAACAAGGTAGAGGGCTGTGAGTTTAAGACCAGTATTAACTACCCAGTGAGTTCCAGGCCACCACATTCAATGAGTCTGTGTTCAAATATTTTTTTAAAAGAAGATTTACTTCCAGTCTTTGGTGTGCAAGTTCCAACCCTGGAGAATCCTCATATCAAGATTAATTTCTTTAATTTGATGGCTGAATGAGATGACCAAGTAAATAAGAGATTTTTTTTTGGTCAAGCCCTAGGAGAGCCATTGATGTTATCCTCTGCTAGCAAGGGATTCTGGTAAGGATGACCAGGAAAGAATGTTCACTGCTCTGTTCTATGACCAGGGCTTGGGCAGGTCTTCACATCTCTCACAGCTTGAGTCATCTAGAGGACAGGGATCATCTTGAAAGTGGAGATAGAAGCACATCCCTGGTTTCAATGTGTGTTTCCCTATATAAGGACTATTAGCCCTGTGTGATTACTAAATTAACATGAAGCAAAAACTTAAAATCCAGCTTCCCAGTAGCACTACCCACATTTCAAGGCCTTAATCACCATGTATATCTAGTGGCTGCCACATGGAACAGCACCAAACACTTGCTTCATCACAGAAATGGTAATAGAAGCTGAATCAGAGGTCAGCTAGCTCTTGTCTGCAATAGGACAAAAGGAGAAACAGTGTTTGCTTCCAAACTGTATCACTGTCTGAGATCCAGTCAGCCCTTTATGTCATGGTTTCTATGTCTCTGGATTCATACACTTGTGGACAGAAAATAATTTATTTTAAACACACTCATCTATCATCTATCTATTTATCATCTATCTATGTGTCTATGTATTTATCTATACATCAATATTTTTATTATTTATGTATTTATTTTTCTATGTATGTATGTATCTATCTTTCTATAGGATTTTTCTTGACCATTGTTTCCAAACAATATAGAAACTATTTACATATACGTAGTGTTTATATTGTGTTAGGTAATATAAGTAATCTAGAGATGATTTAATATAAACAGGAAGATTATACAGGTTATGTAAGGTACTTTACAATTCATAGATAAGATCTGAGTATCGATGTATATTGGTATCCTTATATCCTGGAATCCATGTCCTCTGACTCTAGGAGACAATAATAGTCTCTATGAGTCTCTGTCTTCTCTTCTGTACAATGGGATGATGGGTCTGTTTGGAGTTCTTGTCCATGGTGGTGCTTGATGCAGGGTCAGTGTTCAGTAGAGGCTGGTCCTATTCTCATGTCACCCAATGACACAAAGGCAAGTCCTGTGTGGTATCTTTTTTCTTCTACTAGACTTTCAGTTGGTAAATTTTCCTGGGCCCACATGTCTTTGTGCTAGTGAATCTAGGATGCTATTGTTAGACTAGCTAATACTCAGAAAGAAAGCAAAAAGAAACAGATTAAGGGTATCTGTTTTCCTCCATTTCATGGGAACAGCATTCTTGTGTCACCATTCTGTCCCATCCGCTATATGGACAGCTTCAGATACTTTCTCCCTCTCACCTTGTTATCATTTGTTCTTCCTGAAAAGATAACAAACTGAGCTATTTAAGTGCTGTGTTTGTTAATTACCAGTGGAATCCAACATTCCATACCTGATCAGGCCATTGTGTCTATTTATGACCTGTTGCAAAGTGCTCAGATTTTACATTGCCCAGACCCCTTACCACTCAAGGACAGTTGTCCAAATACAGTACGGGTGCAAGTTACATGGAGGTCCTATGACATATGTCTTGGGCCTCATCTGAAGAGCAGATTCAGAAAATCTAGGGTGGACTTCAGACACCATTCCTTAATCTGCTGGTCCAGCATCACACCTCAAGAAACACTGGCATCCTCGTTAGCTTTGGGATCTATCATCCATGCAATCAAAGCCTGTCTTGCCTCACTGTGTCCTGCAGCACCTTTAACATCCGTGTTTGCACGTGTCAGTTAAAACCAAGGCTTCCAAGGTTCTTGGAAGGAATAAATAATCTAATAGTAAGTGCCTAAATCAGTTACTATTGCATAGCTATGATTATGTAACCCACATAAACAATTTAAGGAAGGAAAGGTTTACTTTGCTCATGGTTTCAGAGGGCTCAGTCTATGTATGGTTGCTTGGCCATGTGCTTGGGCAGAATTTTATGACAGTTGGGGGCATATGAATCTTTTTCATCTCACTGTGGATAGGAAAGAGAGAGAGAGACAGAGCGAGAGAGAGGCAGAGAGAGAGAGGATGTGGTAAGGAATCTCTATGGACCTCCTCCCCCCACATCTATCCTTTCTCTGGGTCTTAAACCACTTAAAGCTTAAGAACCTCCAAAAATAGTGTTGCTATCAATAGGCTAAGCTCTAACATGTGAGGCTAGGTTCTTTTTGGGTGGGAGGTTAACTCTAAATATTTTCCTGTCCTCTAAACATGAGCAGCCCTGACTGGGCCTCAGGGAGGTTGCCAGGAAGCAGTATGCATTTGCCTTTCTATGGCTTCCTGCTGCCCCCTCCCTCCCCCCTGCTCCACCAGACAGACTTGCCCACCTCCTGCTCTCCATCCTTTTAGCCTGAAAGCCCTCACCAGCCCTTCCCCAGAAGCTAACCAACAGCTGGATTCTGAGAGCTTTTACCATCTCACTTCTCGCTGCCCAATTTCTCCAATTGTGTATTGACCATACTGCAGATAGCCTGGAGCTTTTCTCCACTTTACCTAAAAATGACTAAAACCCATTTAAAAGAAAAGAAAAACAACAAAAACAACAATCGATTATAAATACAACAGTGGCTGAGACTGGTGAAAGACTTGAAAACATGATCTACCTTCTACCTTCCTCAGCAGGAAATCACTCTTATGACTCAATGTACTGTACTTTACTGTGTTTTTTTAAATGGGATTTATTTCGTGTGTGTGTGTGTGTGTGTGTGTGTGTGTGTGTGTGTGTGTATGACTGTCTGTATGTGTGTATGTGTCTCTGTGTGTGTGTGTATGTCTGAATGTGTGTCTGTATTGTGTGTCTCTGTGTGTCTGTATGTGTGTGTGTGGGTCTCTGTGTGTGTCTGTATGTGTGTGTATCTGTGCATGTGTATGTGTGTGTATGTTTGTGTATATGTGTGTGTCTGTGTATATGTCTCTGTGTGTCTGTATGTGTGAGTATGTGTGTATGTGTCTCTGTGTGTGTGTGCATATGTGTGTGTGTGTGTGTGTGTGTGTGTGTGTGTGTGTGTAGGCATCTGCCTGTGGAAGTTAGAGGACAATTAATGGGAGCCGGTTCTCTATATGACCCCAAGACACTGGGGTCATCAGCTTGATGGCAGCACCCTTACCAGCTGAGCCATCTCACTTACCTCAGGTCCTATACTTTAATTAACACAGAGAATCTAGACTCACGCCATTGTTTATCCCTTCTAGATGCCTTTATCCTGGGTTTCCTGAAGTTAGAGGTGGGTAGGAACCCACAGAGAAGGGTTGTGTTGTCCATGGCTTGTTCACAGCTTCTAGGACCCTTCAGGGTTGGAGCCGCTTGTCAGGGGAAGGGTAGTGAAGATCTAGAACTCTAGAAGAAAGACTCTGAAGCTAGGTGGAGTGATCAGGGTGAACACATGGAGTGGTCTGCCTATTCCTCCTTTGAGCACAGAGCTGGGCTTCCATGCAGTCCATGAATCTGGGAGTGTCAGCCCTCTCTGGACCATGTGGCTTGTGCTGCTTAGCCCCCCCCCACCTCCATATTTCCTATTCATATAATTGTAAAATGAGGCTAGGAATACCTAGCTTCATAGGTGTGCTGTTCAAATTGAGTAAGATGACATTCATAAGATTAGTCAGCCAGAGGCTGTCATAGGTACTCTGTCTTTTTCATCTCAGAGGCATTGGTACAAATGTTCTGATAGACGTGATGATGCTCTTAGGGAAATTGCTTTGTACTAACCTGAACATTTACCCCTCTGACCTTCTGACCTTGGTCATCCTGGGCAGACTCAATGGGAGAGAATCACAAAACAGAAGAGGCTGTGGCTCCTCGGTTTCTGCTGGTGTAATGTGCTCAAGCAGGAAGTGAGTTTTGTGGGGAAAACTATGCAGCAAAGAAGTTAGTGGGAAGGAAAGAGACACCTGCCCCTGGCTCCTGGTGGGCCTCACGTGAGGCCCCAGGACCCAAGGTGAAGGGAGGAGTATGCAGTTTCTAGCTCATCTAGTTTGTGACTTAATTGGAGTTACTTCTTGGAAGACTGTTGTCCATCTTCTGGAGGTCGCTGGGAACTAGCGAGGATGAGTTAGCACTCAAAGAATACAGTGGGATCACACCTTAGTCAGATTTTTCTTGTGGCAAAAAAGAAAAATTATACTGCCCCCCCCAAGCTGATGTCTCTTTTTGTATCTTTTATCTATTTCTTGATTGTAATATATATGTACATATACATATATATATATACTTATATATACACGCATGTATGTATATTGGCTAGAGGATTAGGAATCTTTCCTGGCTTCCTTGTTACCTGGTTACACTCTTCCTCTTGGGTCCTAATTAAAAGTGGTACCTGGGTTACAAGAAGTGTGATTTACTTACTGACTTCCAATTCAGACCAAGAAGAGGTCATATTGCTGTGACCTTAGCTGGGTGTTTGATCTGAGCATCCCTTCTGTCCCCAAGCGGACAATGGATTGTGCTAGTGAATGTGCTTGTGTTTTATTTGATTAGGGGAAGAGGTGGGGGTGGGGAAGAGGCTGTCAGTGGTCAAGAAAGGGAAGAATACATAGTAGAGTTAGAATAGATACAACAGAAAATCAAAGGCAGAATGGATTAAGGCTGATTTGGGGCCATCTGCAATCAAGAAGCCACTAGACAGGACGTTCTTTAGTTGAAGGGTACCAAGATGATGTACTAGCTCTATGTTTTCTGTTACACGTCTCCACCCGTCTCATCACTTCTGGCTCTGAAATGGTCCTACATGTGACTTGATGGCCAGACAGTATCCACAGTGACTACAGTACCCTTTTGGGGGTTTCATATCCCTGTTTGCAGACCCTGTGGCTCAAGGTGGGGGCTGAAAGGGAAAGGAGAGAGCTGTTTCTGTGTTTGTTCCTCAGCTGGTCCCAAGGAAGGGGACTAGGTTGTCAGACCCCAGAGCAGGTGACACGCCACAGATCGCCTCCTTAATACTTTCACTTGTTTGTGGAACAGTGTTGCCCACCAAGGTCCGTTTTCTGTTGAGACCATCGAGAGAGTTGCATGTACCAGTTGATGACCTAAGCTACAGAACAACAGCAAAGGGCAGCTAGAGGAAAGAAGCAGAACGCAGGCAGAAAACGCTGCACACTGGGTTGGTGGCAGCCAAGGCTGTGACATATTCTCTGGTCTGGTAGTGAATACAGTTCTATGGCATTCTGGGTTTTTCTTAGGTTTCTTAAGCTTCCAAATCATGACTTCCTGGGTACAGAGTGTGCCAGCGAGAGGTGCCATGGATGTATGTGCTGCTTGAATGGCAAGATCCCTGGCCTTTGCACCTAGCCAGCCTCCTTCTGTGAGGTCAGCAGCAGCATTTGGAAGCATCCCATGTAAAGGGTGAAACACCAAAGGAGAGGATGAGGAGAGGCAGATGGAAAGCTATAGCAGGCATCTGGCTACTTGGAAGCAAAACCCTGCCTGTCCCATGCCAACTTCCTTCATGTTGTGGCCCCATCTGTCTCTAGTCCTGTTAGCATAGGCCTAGCCATCTCTCAATCTTGAGTGGCACTGGCCTGCTTCTTGCTGCTTCTCATCTGCACCGTCACACTTCTTCAAAGTGTTCTACACATCCCTCAGTCCCCCTGACACCACTGCAATATATATTAAAATCCAAGGGACCTGCATGTACTGCCGTTCTCTGCTGAGGGTGGTAAGCTTGGTTAGTATTTTTTAAGGCTTTCCCTCTGGGGAAGCTTGCAGCTGGTTGAATATAACTCATAAAAGTTGAGGTAACACTTACACTTGGAGAAAGAACCCCGAGTGTTCAGAGCTCTCTACCATGAGCTCAGACAGCCTCTTCTTTTTGCTCTCCTCCTACATTCTGATGCCATCTGGATTTGAGATGGCCAGTGGAACTTGCCCAGAGGTTATTGTGGTGGTTCTCTTCTTCACATGCTCATTCTAGAGTGCCATCATTCTGCCTCATATCTTGGAAGCTGTTCTCATTTATGACATGTGAAGCATTGTTGACGTGTCTTGATAGTCCTCATCTCCCTTAGCTACTGACCCTTTCTTTTTTTAATGGTGGTTTTCACCCCCCCCCATCTCAGCCATGTTAATAGCCATGTTTTGACTAGTTCCGTGACTTGTGTTTTTCCTATGATCCAGATTTTTCTACTTCTCTTTTTTCCTCCTTTTTGCTGTTACCTTTTGGTACTCTTTCTTGGCCTCAGGTCTCTGAGCTTTCCTAGTCACACCACCCAGTGATCATCCAGTTATAGGTTTCTCACTGGATCCCTAGACTCCAGTACTCCAACCTGCTGTTCTTGCTTTGCTTGCCTCTCACTTGCTAATCCGCTATAATGACTTCTTTATCTTTTTCAGTCTTAAACTACTGAGCCAGAACAGCCCCCAAACTCCCACATTCAGGTTCAGACACTCAGACTCCCAGAATTCCTGCTGTTTTGTAGGAGGTCTTTGATTTAGCTCCTGTTAACAGCTCAGTAACTGTTCCAGTTCCTCTTAACTCTCACTTAGATATCTTTATTACACATGCTCCAAAAATGCCCCTCCACCTGTGCCTACTCAGTTAAACACTTTGCATACATGACTGAGGCTGACCTATTCAATCCTGCTATTCTCAGTATTCTTTCTTCTGACTGTGAACATCATCATTGGTCTGTGTCCTTATCTCTCATCTCTCACGTCACTTAAGAGTATAGACATGTTTTCTCCTGAGTTAAACATATATGCTCTTTACTCTGTTTTGAGTTAAAATGTGCATATTGGAAAGTGTTTATGCTAAGATGGGCATAGCTTGCTAGATACTGACTGCAAAGCAACCTGTATCAAGTGTAAAACAGTGAGGAAGACAGCCGATGCTTTCATTAGGGAGCACACGCCCATGGCAAGTCCTGCACCAAATCTAGTTCATGTAGTCTTAGGTACATATTAGGGATTAGGGACTCATAGCATCTTGCATCTTACGGGGAAGCAAAGTGAATAATACAACTTCCGTAAGAGAGATATGGGGCTTGAACCCTGACTGTGTCCTTGGAGTCTTTCAGCCTCTTTTTGCCTTCTTCTTTCACAGGATATTCCTCAGTGCTGGGCTCATCGAGAGAGGGCCCCTGGAGCCTACACCCTCCTCCCACATCCTCTCTGCCCTAACACTTCTTCAAGTCTGTGCTTTTCTGCTGAACAAGCATGGCTGGTCTGACCCTTCACGAATTGAGCTGCTAAGCACGTGTAGAATCACATCGTGCTTTTAACTGCAGGCAAAACCCATCCCCCTGGGAACTGTCCCAGTTTAAGTATATATATATATATATATATATATATATATATATATATATATATATATATGAGGCAGTCATGTTAAAATAGAGATAAATACTATCGACACAGGGAGACATGGAAATAGATCCTGGAGGGATGGTAGGAACCCTATCTAAATAGATACCAGAGATAAGTACATGAAAACCACAGATAATTATTGTAGGGAGGTATGTTCCATGGGAGGTTCTCAGGATAAATATATCGACTCTGTGGATAGTAGAATAATATGGAGGGTGTGAAGTGAAAATGATGTGTGGGAGGCTATGCAACTCTGGGGGGCTGTGCTGAATGGGACCGAGGCCTTCAGTGGTGTTCACTCAATGGAGTTGATCCAAGTGAAGGTCTGAAATACGTGGGCAGACTGCAAACTCCCAGCAGGCATTAGGCAGCTTACTGGGAGAAATATGTGAGGAGGAGAAATGAGGCTTGGGAATTAAGCTTAGAGTGGGGTGGAGGCAATGAAGTCTGACTTGGGAGATGTGGTGAGGCTGCCTCCACTAAGCTGCTGTGGGTTTGGAAGGAGAAATGGAGTCCCAAGGAAAGAGGTCCATTGAGAAGTGGAGCAAGGATCTGTTTCCTTTTTACTGAAGAGGTTCAAGGCTTCAGTCCTGTGAGCATTCAGAGAAGTGTACATCATGATCACTGACTTAGAAGACAGCTGAGCAGGCTGTCTACGCTACATTGGGGATGTGTGTTGGGAGATGGCAGCTCCATATAACACAGAGAAGAGTCATCCCCAAGTGCTGCTGTTCTCATCATTGATTTGCCATAGTGGTCTATTGTGATAGAGGATTGGTCAACTCTGCCTATATAGCCGGGGAGGGTGATCTTAGGAAAGGCAACTGCTCACTTATGCCTCTCCTCAGTGTATTATCTTGTTCTTCTCTGTATAGCTAGGAGATCACTCAAAGGACTTGATAGTTCTGCCAGTCACATCTTTCTGATGGTGCTGTTTAGCTGTAGAGCAGTGGTTTTTAATTTGTGGATTGCAACCCCCTTGGAAGGGTGAATGACTCTTTTATAGGAGTTGTATATCAGATATCCTTCAGATATTTACACTATAATTCACAAGAGTGGCAAGATTACAGTTGTGAACTAGCAACAAAAATGATCTTATGGTTGGGTTCACCACATCTTGAGGAACTGTGTTAGAGTTCCAGCATTAGGAAGGTTGAAAACCACTACTATAGAATTTTCACTCAAGGACACTCAGAATGGGCACACTGGGCTGGGAGGGACCACAGCAGGGCTGTGTCCTTCTGGTTTGTGCCTTGAGTTGGTTTTTGAAGTCATAGATGAGGGTGGGGCTTGATGTCATTGGGACTGTATCCCAAACAGTAATTTATCAAGGTTGGTGAGTGGGGTGTCTGTCACCGCAGGGGTGGGGCAGGCTCTTGTCTATGGTGATGAGTGCTTATCTTTCTCTTTCAAGTCTGAGATTCCTATATGTCTGGGTTGGGCTAGGGGCTGGGAGAGCAGAAACAGCTCACCTTTCTTGACTTTGATCTTTGAATTGTCTCTGCTAAAAGGCCAAGCTGCAGTTCTTTCTACCCAGGGGACAAATGTCTGGGTGGTTGTTGCTTTTGTGGCACTAGTTTTTGCCTTATACACATGATTTAGTTGCTGTGATTTTATCCAAATGTCACAAGGCCCAGATGTGCTTTCCAGGGCTTAGCCTCAGCGGTAGGTTATTTTGGCAGAGTTGACTTCCCTCTGTAAATCAGGGTCTCTCTCTCCCTATCTTTGACAAATATGATGGTGATGTGATTCATGAGGCATGAGAAGGACTAGGCAAAGAGTACACTGGAGAAGCTCTCCAATCTGCAGCTACCCATTAGAGAATTTCAGGTGGAATTCAACAGAGTTAGCAGCACATGTCCTCTAGTGAGTTAAAATTCCTGACCTGTTTATAGGCAAGAGAGCTTTCCATAAATAAGATGGGAAACAGTTCCAAAAACACTTCCAATAGGAATTTGGCTAATCAAATCTCTAGCTGGACTTGTCCCCAGAGGATTCATGAGAATAAAAGTCAAGAGGACAGGAGCCCAGATGGCATCTGGTAGGGTATAGGCTCTGCTGTGGTGATATTCTGGGGTATCTGCCCAGTCCTGGCCGTCTGGAACTTCAGGCATGAGGGAGGGTGGCCCAGTGAACAGGCAGCCACAAGCCACCATCTGGTTACCAGGCAGAGCCTCAAAGCTCCTGATTTGGGGACAGAGGCCATATGGTCTTCTCATGCTTCCACCTTGCTTACTCTGGACTTTAATTTTAAAGTTCCCTGAACTGGAAAGAGGACTAAAAAGAAAGTTTTCAGCTGGAGAGCCAGAAGCTATGATTAGTGTGGATTTATTTTTCTCCCCAGTGATGGATGGTCACACTCATGCACAGGGCACTGATCCACTGGACACAGGCTAGCTTCCAAACTGGGAAGTACTGGCTCCAGGGCAAGTTTGTCTATTTATGAGTAGCAAGAAGCTAGGGTGATTTCTTCCTCTTGCCATCATAGAGAAATATGGCTGTACAGCTTGAGTTGGTGTCTGTGAAGGGGACATTTGTGACCCCTAGCAAGGGTGGACATAGTCACTTTGTTTTTATAGCTCCTTGATTCAGTACAAAAGCCTCATATAAAGCATATGTCATGAAACTAAGAGCATGTCCAGCTTTGTTGACATGAAGAACGGCAAGATGAAGTCTTTACATTTCAGGAGAATAATAGAATGATCACTGCCATTTATTCTCCTTTCCTCTAAACTCCTGGGAAATGAGAGAGTGACATTCAGTGTAGCCCATGCATGTACACACAGTGAATTCTAAAGGAAACAGTGGCACAAGCCAGGAATAGGACACTGGCCTTAATAGAAGAGACCCCCAAACTCACATGGAAGTGTGTTTAGAGCCTTCTTTACAGCTTGTGGGTTCTGTCATCTTCAGCCATGCTTGATTTGGACATGGAACTCTGCTGGGGTCTGTGACAACCTAGAAGCTATGGCACAGAAATTGGATGGAGTTCCAACTGTGTATCATGGAAGAAGTTACACAGCTTCTATAAGCCTTGGTTTCCTCACCTGTAAAATGGTGATGCCTCTATACATGGGCTTTGGGGTGCTGAACGGAGAGAAGTGCATTTAGTGCTTTTCCTGGCATTTGAAAGAAAAAATACAGAAAAGGATCAAGAGCAGAGGGTTCAGATATGATAGATGTGAAGCTGAGAGCTGAAGGGAGGGGATGCATGGCCTCAAAGTGTATCACTTGGCCCACCTCAAGTGTCTCAAGGTGGTTACACTCACTGTGTGGTGTTTCCAGGGAAATTACTACATCTTGGGGGTTTTCATAGCACATCACCACAACCTGGGTGGCTCATAACACTGAAAATGTGTTCTCAGAGATACGGAGTCCAGAATTCTGGCATAAAGAATATCAGGGTTCCACTTTCTCTAAACAGCTTTTGGGAAAAAATCTTTTCTGGTCTTCTTGCTTGCTTGTGTCTCTGCATTCATGGGCTCTGACTACTACAGTCTAGACCCTGTCTTCACATGATTTTCTTCTGTTTCTGTATCTTTTTATTCTCTTATAAGGATGCCTCTTGTTGGATTTAAACCTCAGCCTAATCCGGTAGGATCTCTTCCTGATCCTTATTATAACTACAAAGATACTATTTCCAACTAAGGCTATATTCCAAAGTTTCAGATGGATATATTTCTTTTGGGGTCAGGGACATTATTCCACCAAGACAGAAGCAAAGGAGTTGTTTTTCTTTTTAACAAGTGCATTTGTTTCTTCTGTCTTGCAAGTAGTTTGGACTTTCACGACTGTGAGTAGCTCAGCCATCCACCCACCCAGTGAGTGTGAGCATGCTGAACAGTGAGTGTCTGTCACATGGGAGACCAATGCTGTGCCGGGCACAGGGCCATGACAGAAAATAGAAATGTCCTGCAAAAGTTAGGGGCTATTAGTGGCCATGCTTGCTGTGCTGAGAGGGACCCCTTCCCCTAGGAAGGTGGACAGGCCATGAGGTGAGGACTCTAAATATCTTCCATAACTTCCAGCCTAGTGGAGAGACTCTGTGTGAGCTGGAGCTGACCACTGGGGCTTCTGAGAGAAACAGTATGTAGGCTGAGTCTTCAGGGACTTATAGATATAGAGTCAATCAGTTAGAGACACTCTTTCCAGACCTTGGGAATCTCCAAAAGCAGGAGACTTGTGGGATAAAAACTACTTTTGAGAGCTAGCAGCTCTGTCTGACCATGGTGTATGTGTAAGTGGGTTGCAGGGAAACCAGGATGAGACTGTGTAAGCGGTCTGTCTATCCTTCATCCTTGTCTCCATTGCCGTCGACGCTACTGAAGTATAAAGTACCTACTGAGCACACTATGCAATTCCTGGCATTGTTTGACAGTGGACTTGACTCTTCATGTCAAGGAAGAGACGGCTGACTTTCAGGGCTAGAGAACAGCTGAGCCCAGTAATTTTCCTAAGGAGTTAGAGTCTAGTGCTGATCCCCAGTGTAAGCATTTTCTCCCCAAACATAGAAACTGCCTGGGCAGAGCAAGGAGTTGCCTGGTTTCCTAGATACTTTATGCAGCAAAATCAAAGAAAATAAGGACTTTAAAAAAATCCAGGATTCTGCACTTGGAGGAGAATGTAGCTTTTGGAAGAGGGAAAAGTGCTAATGCCAGCCTTCAATAGGGCAAGAGAGGAGGTTCCTCTCCCCCCTGACAAAATAAAAATAGATCAATGATAGTAGAGACAACAATTGGAGGTTTAGTTTGGGTGTAAGTAGCAGAAAACTTCCAAATAAAATTGGCTGTAAGATAAACACCCACTTCTCTTTTGTGAAGAAGTTGTTTGGACAGAGGCAACCTAGAGTTCCCAGTTGGGCCCTGTGATCATCAGAGTCTTTCTATTTGAAACTCCACTATCTCTGTTCTGTTTCCTTATGGGCTAAGTTGGCAGCCAGAGATTTAGTCATTAAATTAAGTTTTCAGAAGCAAGAGGAAGGGAAGCCTACTGCACCCTCTGAAAGCGTCCTTCATAGGTTCTGTAATCCAGCACTTCTTTGATGTCCAATTGACTAAAATGGAGCTCAGCCATAAGTAGCTACAGAACATGTTGAGAAATGAAATCTTTATCTCTAGACGACATGTCCAGATGAGGATGAGATAAGGACCAATAACTGTTTCGGCCAGAAAATGCCATTTATGAAATACTTGCTTTTATTCTCACAACACACCTCTGTGGGAGATGCCATTACTCTCTACCCTCTGTATCTGTTGCCTTTTTATCTGTGGATTCTACCAATCCCAAATCAACTTTATTATTTAACAATACATCTATATGGAACATATACAGTGTTTCTTATTATCCTCTGAACAATATAGTATAACAGCATTTTATATAGCATTCACATTATATTGTACTTAGAGTCATCTAGAAATGATGTAATGTTGATAGGAGGATATTCATAGCTTATAAGGAAATATAATGGCATTTTATACTAGGGACTCCAGCATCTGTGGGTTTTGGTATCTCCAGGACATCTTGAACTCAATCTGTAAGCATTGAGAGATGGCTGTTATTATCACCCTATTTGACAAAATGAGGGTTCTGCTGCTGAGAAAATATATAGAGCTCTTATGGAAAAGAAGTAGAGCTGAGTCTTGATCCTAATTCTGAGTGCCTCCAAGGGCTGTAGAGTTCTCTGTTTTCTCTAGGCTTCATAGCCATTTCAAGAGAGGATCCTAGAACTTGGCCTGCAAGCCCTGGATCCAGTCCAACCTTTCCTGATGCCCGCTCTGGCTAGGTTTCACCTCCCTGCCAGGCACCAGGTGAAGAAACAGGAAATGTGAAAGACTGTCTTAGTGAATCCTGACCCTGGGGGTGGGGTGGGGAGGGAGGGAGGGAGAAAAGGAGGGAGAGAGAGAGAGAGAGAGAGAGAGAGAGAGAGAGAGAGAGAGAGAGAGAGAGAGAGA